>CM053035.1:104980434-105056964 GCA_028564925.1 Lithobates sylvaticus
GTGACGTCATATCTCTGCGACGCGTTTCCGAGCTTACAGCGCTATAGGTGGTCTGTATAGCGGCGCTCCTTTCTCAAGCAAGGGGAATGTGGGGGCAGGGAAAGAGACTGATTTTATTGAATCGGGAGGGGTTTGGCCAAGGGGCGGAATACAATGGCAATGAAAAAAGAAAAAAAGGAAAAAGGAAACGAAAAAAGAGAAAGAAAAGGCAAAGAAAATAAGGCAATAAAAAAATGGCAATAAAAATAAGTATGTGTGTGGAAAAAGGAATGACTGAATGGTAATTAACAGCGGAATGAAAAAAAGGGGGGGATTTAGTAAGAGAGGTGTATATAGTGAATAGGGAATTTGGCAAGATAGTAACCGGGGACTATTAATAGAATAAAGTTGTAACAGGGGGTATGGTATTACTGCGCAAAGGAGCGAAGGGGGCGGGGGGAAAAAAAGGGGGGGGGGAACACACAGGGCAAAACTATGTGTATGGAGAGCTATAGTACATACAAAGATATGTAACTGTAAATATGACGCTACAAATAGTATTGCAAGGTGGCGAATGGGGGAAAAAAATATATAATAATAATAATATATATTAAAGGAAAAAGGTGCTATGTTAATGGTATATTGCAAATTAAGCAGTATTGTAAATTAAGGGGCCAGGGATGCGTAATAAAGCTGATGTAGAAGGGGATAGGTAAATTAGATAGAGGTGACATGAAGTTTAAGATTTAGAATATGCTGTAGCTGAACTCTATTTTGGGCAGGATGGGTACGATGATAGATGACAAGAGATATCTGTCATCAAGATGGGAAAGGTGTAAATATGCAGGTATAGACTCGGGATAAGTACGTCGATATGTGCATATGTGGACTGATGCAAACGTATAAAAACTTCATCTGGCATGATAACCCATTCTCCTCCAACATTGTTTTTTTCGGGCGATATATCGACGATATTATAATCATCTGGGATGGCCCTGCTCCTTTAATCACCTCCTTCCTAGACCACTGCAATAATAACCCCTATGGACTAGCCTTCACCCATGTGTCCGACCCCACGTCTTTAGCCTTCCTTGATCTCGAACTGAGCCATATGGACAATAATATAATAGCCAAAAACTACATCAAACCGACTGCTGGCAATTCTTTTCTCCACTATAGCAGTTGCCATTACCCGAAATGGACACAAAACATACCTAAAGGACAATTCTGCCGTTTAAGACAGAACTGTACACTAGATAGTGACTACGCGGCCTCCAGCACCCTACTAAAGAAGAAATTTGCAGAGAAAAATTACCCTGAGGAATTAGTCGACAAGGCTTATACACTCTTCGCAAATGGCAAACCTCCTAAAAAGGAGAAAAGTAATATAGACCATTCTACCAGATTTATCACCACCTTCAATTTCCAATACAGAAAAATGGAGAATATCTTCAAAAAACACTGGGGAATCCTGCTACAGGACCCTCTCCTTAGAAACAGCATCCCGTCTATACCCAGGATCACCTATCGGAGAGCACCCAATCTCAAAAACTGTAAGGTATGAATAAGTCAATAAGTGCATATATGTATACGCTGAAAGGAGGGAGGGAATAGTGGGAGGGGAGGAAAGGAATAGATAAATAAAGGATATATACACATATACATATATACACACATATACATACATATATATATATGTATACATACATACATATGGGGGAGAAGGGGGGGGGGAAGGAAAAGTGGGTGGGGATGCGGGGTGTAGTACTTACAAGAGGACCACCACGCCACGCCCAAGAAACTATGGTGTAAAGACCGGTTATAATAAATCTGGATAGGGGATGACAAAAAAAGGGGGGGATATATCAATATCAATACTGGTATATAACAAAAAAGATAAAGGGGGGGGGGAAAGGGGGGAAAAAACAGGGATTATAAGTTTAGACTATAGTAAGTATACTTAATGACGTTATCGGTATTAATCCAAAAGGGAAGGGGGGGGGGGGGAAGAGAAAGGAGGGGAGAAAAAAGGAAGAATATATATAAATATAAATACATACACATATATATATATATATATTATATATATATATATATATAGAGAGAGAGAGAGAGGACTCTAAACAATGGTAATATGAGGGGAAAAAAAATAAAAAAAAAATAAAAATAAAACAAATTATTAATTAAAGGGAAATGGGAAAGGACTAAAAATAGAAATAGAATAAATAGCTAATGCTCATAGTATATCGAAATGGTGAATGGTGATAAAGTTATTACAATAGAAATATCATAGTATGGTGGCGACCTCGATCCCTTCGTTCAGGCCACCGGGGGAGAGAACGTCAAGGGAGTATATCCAGAATGTCTCTCTGGCACATAATTTTTTGAAACGTTCGGCGGAGGTGAGTGTCTTCGAAATTTGTTCTATGACCCAAACTCTTAAACCTGTGGTGGACTTTTGGTGGTGTTCGGCGAAATGTCGTGGGACACTATGTTGGTCTCTCCCACCTTCTATGAGCCTGCGATGTTGTCCGAAACGTTGTCTGAGAGGGCATATGGTTCGTCCAACATATATTAGGCCACATGGGCATGTTAGGCCGTATACGACAAAGTCTGAAGAACAGTTAAAAAATTGGTCTAGCGTGTATGTTTTACCTTTGGAAAAGAATGATTTTTGGCCATGTAGTACGAAGGAGCACGTCTTACAACGGCTTTTCTTGCACTGGTACATCCCGGCAAGGGGTATAAGGACCGATGGAGTGGTGTTGGGGAGTGTGTTTTTCAATTTGCTCTGGGCAATTTTGTTTTTGAGATTGGGTGCTCTCCGATAGGTGATCCTGGGTATAGACGGGATGCTGTTTCTAAGGAGAGGGTCCTGTAGCAGGATTCCCCAGTGTTTTTTGAAGATATTCTCCATTTTTCTGTATTGGAAATTGAAGGTGGTGATAAATCTGGTAGAATGGTCTATATTACTTTTCTCCTTTTTAGGAGGTTTGCCATTTGCGAAGAGTGTATAAGCCTTGTCGACTAATTCCTCAGGGTAAATTTTCTCTGCAAATTTCTTCTTTAGTAGGGTGCTGGAGGCCGCGTAGTCACTATCTAGTGTACAGTTCTGTCTTAAACGGCAGAATTGTCCTTTAGGTATGTTTTGTGTCCATTTCGGGTAATGGCAACTGCTATAGTGGAGAAAAGAATTGCCAGCAGTCGGTTTGATGTAGTTTTTGGCTATTATATTATTGTCCATATGGCTCAGTTCGAGATCAAGGAAGGCTAAAGACGTGGGGTCGGACACATGGGTGAAGGCTAGTCCATAGGGGTTATTATTGCAGTGGTCTAGGAAGGAGGTGATTAAAGGAGCAGGGCCATTCCAGATGATTATAATATCGTCGATATATCGCCCGAAAAAAACAATGTTGGAGGAGAATGGGTTATCATGCCAGATGAAGTTTTTATACGTTTGCATCAGTCCACATATGCACATATCGACGTACTTATCCCGAGTCTATACCTGCATATTTACACCTTTCCCATCTTGATGACAGATGTCTCTTGTCATCTTTCATCGTACCCATCCTGCCCAAAATAGAGTTCAGCTACAGCATATTCTAAATCTTAAACTTCATGTCACCTCTATCTAATTTACCTATCCCCTTCTACATCAGCTTTATTACGCATCCCTGGCCCCTTAATTTACAATACTGCTTAATTTGCAATATACCATTAACATAGCACCTTTTTCCTTTAATATATATTATTATTATTATATATTTTTTTCCCCCATTCGCCACCTTGCAATACTATTTGTAGCGTCATATTTACAGTTACATATCTTTGTATGTACTATAGCTCTCCATACACATAGTTTTGCCCTGTGTGTTCCCCCCCCCCTTTTTTTCCCCCCGCCCCCTTCGCTCCTTTGCGCAGTAATACCATACCCCCTGTTACAACTTTATTCTATTAATAGTCCCCGGTTACTATCTTGCCAAATTCCCTATTCACTATATACACCTCTCTTACTAAATCCCCCCCTTTTTTTCCATTCCGCTGTTAATTACCATTCAGTCATTCCTTTTTCCACACACATACTTATTTTTATTGCCATTTTTTATTGCCTTATTTTCTTTGCCTTTTCTTTCTCTTTTTTCTTTTCCTTTTTTTCTTTTTTCATTGCCATTGTATTCCGCCCCTTGGCCAAACCCCTCCCGATTCAATAAAATCAGTCTCTTTCCCTGCCCCCACATTCCCCTTGCTTGAGAAAGGAGCGCCGCTATACAGACCACCTATAGCGCTGTAAGCTCGGAAACGCATCGCAGAGATATGACGTCACGCCCCGGCGCCTAGCACTGTTTGCGGTGCAAGCCTCGTTCCCACATCAGAGACACGGCCGTGCCTGACACACCATTCCGTCAATGAACTGGGCTGCACATTCCCTACAGCAGGCAACAGGGCACAAACGTCTCCACACCCACCATCCCTTCTCCCTTCTCCCTTCCCCATTACTTTTATTGCTATAGAGACTTTGTTTCTCTCCTTCTTACCCCCTCCCCCCCCCTGTACCACCTGGAACCCACTTGTTGAACACTAAGAGGAGTGACATCCATCTGACTTTCCCCCTTGGATCGATGCTACCACCCCACTGGAGGACCACCACAAGGAAACCAACCCCACCTGCTGCATACATCTGCCTTATTCACTTCCTCCAGGACATGAGAAGGACGACAGCTTCTGGGTGAAACTCCTGCGACTTGTAGTCCCACCGGCCCTCCATCTGCTGAGATCTACCTGAATGCAACACTTCTTGTCTAGATGTGAGTGGATATTGTTTTTTATTAATAAATGCTTATATGATACATACTCAGAGGCGCCCCTCTCCTTGTCTTTTTCCTCCAGCTTTTATTGGACCTGGCTTCAGGCCTCTTCGGTGGCAGCCCTGACAATTCCACATGCCCTGCTGTGTATATCATACATACACATCCAGCCGCTACGCTTAACCCTTCCCCCCCCCTTCTTTTTACCTGGACTATTGGGAACCTCTGCATAAAAACGAGGTACTGTGACTATGCGCCTTTCTTACTAGTTGTTTACCATGATTGGATGATGGAAGTCAGCAGAGCTTCTGCTCATTTACCAAGCTCTGAAGCAACTGCAAAGTGCACAATCTATTTGCCTTTAGTAAATCCACCCTTTATGGTGTGTGTTCGTAATTCTCTTCTCAGCTGCAAGCCTTCTGCTAGCCCTGCTAGACAGGATTATGTAACCCACTGCAGATTCTTCTGTCCACTATTTCAGACATCTAAATTTACTTTATTACTACCAAATTAATTATAATTGATATTAATACCCTAAGACAGTTTTTCCTGTCTAGGATGTCTCCTAACAGCAAGGTGTGTAAGTGCTCTGACAACAAGCAATACCCAATCTATATACTCCAATAGCCAATTAGTATGGTTAGTGGTAAATTTAGTGGATGACTTAGAAGCTGGTATGGTTACAGAATAATCCCACTGTAATTGACATTAGTTCAGCTGCATCTATCATTCTATCATTCAAGTGAGATCATGAATTACTACTGGTTCCCAGATATGTCAACAGGAGGATAGAGACATGGGTAATTAGATTTACTTATGATGCAAGTGTCTGTCCCATTCGTTAGAACTAAAGCTGGCCATTGATGAGTCTGGTTTTTTTTTTTTTTTTAGCAGTGGCTCAATTCCCCCATCCACGCACTTGGTGTGAATGTGGGAATCCTCCTGGTTGTGTCATTGTATTCTGACAGTGCATGGGGAGACTTTCCTGCCATCAGAATACACTGATCAGTGCTGCAGACTATAGTCTGCAATACTGATTGAGCTGGAATTTTCCAATGGGGTGGTTGAACAGAGGTTGATCAGTAGATCAACTTATGTTAAACCACAGTGCCCATACATGGATCAAGATTCGACCAGTCTTTGCTGAACCAGCTGAATTTTGATGCATGTATGGCCAGCTTAAGTCATGTAATCTGGAAAATAAAAAAAGAGTTGGGTGCCTGTATTCACCACCATCTGTTGCAGAAGAACCCAGGCAAGTGTCATGGGCAGTGAAATTTATATCTAAATTGACTGAACATACAATATATATGTTTAACATACATGCCAACTGCAAAGAGGAAAGTGATAAATTGTTAACATTTTTTTTTTCAACTTTAAATTTTTTATTAAGTTTTCAGTTGACATTTTCCAACATTGTTAGCACAGAAAATGTTAGTAACTTATTATCCATTGGGTATTCCATTGTTTAAACATATAATAGAGAACAAGTGATCGAATACAAGTTATTGTCATTGTTCTTGATAATCAATTTCTGCCCACCCCTAATGGGAACAAGCTGTAGGCAGAGACTGGTCACCAACATTTATACAGCCACCATTAAGGAAGAAAGGTTTATCACACATAATATACTAGTATCTCAAACTTTTGATTAAAGTCATATACTACAGTTTTTAAGATAGTTAGAAGCTCTTGGATTGTTTAACCCGGCTTGCCATTTTCTTTTGAAAATAGTTGTAGAGTAGTTGTCATGAAAGGAGCCTAAACACAGGCATCCAACACAAGTGAACAGATCGATGGGCTGCACTAAAGGAATCAGGCTCCAAAAGGTAGTGATAAAGATATATATTTATTAAATAATAAAGACACACGTGAACAAAGCAACCACAAACAAGCAAGAACGCAAATAACACAGCAAACCCCAAGCCCTAATCTAACTAACTAACTAACAATACACACAAGAAAATGGAACATATATATATATATATATATATATACAAGGCAGGGAGAAGAGACCAAGGGGGAAACAGGAAGCAAAGGAACATCAAAGCAGGAATCAGGGGACGGGTCTCAGGAACCAGGTAAGGGGGACAACATCCAGGACAGGGCAGGAAGCGGATAAAGGGTCAGGTTTCAGGTTTCAGGTCCAGGATCAGGTTTCAGAACAGGCAAAGACAAGGCTACAGAAAGGAATACTGAAGCACTGAGCTTCAGTGAAGGACAGGCTTATATAGTCTCAGCAGTTCAACAACAGGTGCAGCTTGATTCCTAGAATGTCCATCTGTTGGAGACCCCCGCTGGTGGCCACCAGAACTGCACCCTTTGATGCTGAAGGAAGTAGTGACACCAGCAGGCGATCCAGGTAATAGCACCGTTCCTGACAGTTCCCCCCCCCCCCCCCCAAGGAGTGGCCTCCGGACACTCCATTCTGCCCCAGATCTGGCAGTGCGTGTAAAAGTGGAAGAGTCCCAAAAAGTCTCCTCTGTGACTGCAGACTTCTTTGCGCTCTCCGGCCAGAGTCTCTTAACCAACTAGGAGGCGTGCCACCCGAGTCCGACAGTGGGACATGTACCCCACCACCAGGGTCTGGAAGTTTAGATCTGGAAATAAAAACAAACAGGGCAGCAGGCTCCGGGTCATCAGGCTGGGCAGCGGGCTTCGGGTCATCAGACTGGGCAGCAGAGAGGAACTCATCAGGCTGGGCAGCAGAGAGGGACTCATCAGGCTGGGCAGCAGACAGGGACTCATCAGGCTGGGCAGCAGACAGGGACTCATCAGGCTGGACAGCAGACAGGAACTCATCAGGCTGGACAGCAGACAGGAACTCATCAGGCTGGACAGCAGACAGGAACTCATCAGGCTGGGCAGCAGACAGGAACTCATCAGGCTGGACAGCAGACAGGAACTCATCAGGCTGGGCAGCAGACAGGAACTCATCAGGCTGGGCAGCAGACAATGGCTCATCAGGCTGGGCAGCAGACAGGAACTCATCAGGCTGGGCAGCAGACAATGGCTCATCAGGCTGGGCAGCAGACAGGAACACATCAGGCTGGGCAGCAGACAGGAACTCATCAGGCTGGGTAGCAGACAGGAACTCATCAGGCTGGGCAGCAGACAGGAACTCATCAGGCTGGGCAGCAGACAGGAACTCATCAGGCTGGGCAGCAGACAGGAACTCATCAGGCTGGGCAGCAGACAGGAACTCATCAGGCTGGGCAGCAGACAGGAACTCATCAGGCTGGGCAGCAGACAGGAACACATCAGGCTGGGCAGCAGACAATGGCTCATCAGGCTGGGCAGCAGACAGGAACACATCAGGCTGGGCAGCAGACAGGAACTCATCAGGCTGGGCAGCAGACAGGAACTCATCAGGCTGGGCAGCAGACAGGAACTCATCAGGCTGGGCAGCAGACAGGAACACATCAGGCTGGGCAGCAGACAGGAACACATCAGGCTGGGCAGCAGACAATGGCTCATCAGGCTGGGCAGCAGACAGGAACTCATCAGGCTGGGCAGCAGACATGAACTCATCGGGCTGGGCAGCAGACAGGAACACATCGGGCTGGGCAGCAGACAGGAATACATCAGGCTGGGCAGCAGACAGGAACACATCAGGCTGGGCAGCAGACAGGAACACATTGGGCTGGGCAGCAGACAATGGCTCATCAGGCTGGGCAGCAGACACGGGCACATCAGGCTGGGCAGCAGACACGGGCACATCAGGCTGGGCAGCAGGCACGGGCACATCAAGCTGGGCAGCAGGCACGGGCACATCAAGCTGGGCAGCAGGCACGGGCACATCAAGCTGGGCAGCAGGCACGGGCACATCAGAATGGAAGGCAGGCAGCGGGTCATCAGACTGGAGAACTGGTAGCGGGTCATCAGACTGGAGAACTGGCAGCGGGTCATCAGACTGGAGAACTGGCAGCGGGTCATCAGACTGGAGAACTGGCAGCGGGTCATCAGACTGGAAAACTGGCAGCGGGACATCAGACTGGAAAACTGGCAGCGGGTCATCAGACTGGAAAACTGGCAGCGGGTCATCAGACTGGAAAACTGGCAGCGGGTCATCAGACTGGGAAACTGGCAGCGGGTCATCAGACTGGAAAACTGACAGCGGGTCATCAGACTGGAAAACTGACAGCGGGTCATCAGACTGGAAAACTGGCAGTGGGACATCAGACTGGAAAACTGGCAGCGGGACATCAGACTGGAAAACTGGCAGCGGGGCATCAGACTGGAAAACTGGCAGCGGGACATCAGACCAGAAAACTGTCACCAGGACATCAGACTGGAAAGCTGGGACGTCAGGCTGGAAGGCTGGAACATCAGGCTGGAAGGCCGGCATCAGGACATCAGACTGGAAGGCTGAGACGTCAGGCTGGAGGGCTAGGACATCAGACTGGAAGGCTGGAACATCAGGCTGGAAGGCCGGCACCAGGACATCAGACTGGAAGGCTGGAACGTCAGGCTGGAGGGCTAGGACATCAGACTGGAAGGCTGGAACGTCAGGCTGGAGGGCTGGCACCAGGACATCAGACTGAAAAGCTGAGACATCAGGCTGGAAGGCCGGCACCAGGACATCAGACTGGAAGGCTGGGACATCAGGCTTGAGGGCTGGAACATCAGGCTGGAAGGCCGGCAACGGGACATCAGACTGGAAGGCTGGGGACGTCAGGCTGGAAGGCTAGGACATCAGACTGGAAGGCTGGAACGTCAGGCTGGAGGGCTGGCACCAGGACATCAGGCTGGAATGCTGGAACATCAGGCTGGATTGCTGGCACCTCCAGCTGGAACTCTGGCGCTTCAGGCTGGGACAGATTAGTGGGTGTGGAGGCAGATTGGATTACTGGCAGGATCGTTTTGGTTGGGAAGAACTTTCGTTTTTTCTTTGACTTGGTCGCTGAAGCTTTGTAGGTTGGGGGTGCAGCAGACAGGAAAGGAGTGTTGGGATATGGCAGAGAAGAGGTAACAGTAGCTGGGGGAAGTTCTTGTGGATTAGTAGGCAGCTGAGAAGAGGCAGGGGGGTTGTATGCAGGATAGGTACAGGGAGAAGAGACCGGATATGAATATTTGGTTGGGAGCAATGTATACTGGGTGGCAACTGAGTTTGGCATGGGTGATGGGGAAACATACATTTGTGGATTTGTAGGCAGCAGAGAAGAGGCAGGGGGGTTAAATGCAGGATAGGTACAGGGAGAAGAGACTGGACATGAGTATTTGGTTGGGAGCAGTGTATACTGGGTGGCAACTGGGTTTGGTATGGGTGATGGGGAAACATACATTTGGGTAGGCTGGTGTCTGATGGCAGAAGTGGTTGGTTTGGCTGGGGCTAATTTTACCATATCAAACCATGCTGAAAGTATGGGTTGTACAAACTGTGGATTTAAGTTTCCATGTCTAACAAAAGACTGAGCGGACACAATGCACTCAGCAATCACCTGTGGGGAACAGCCAGAGTAGTGCTCACAGAAATCGGCAGGATCATCTTCAAAAAGCCATACTAGGGATACAACCTGATTCATATTAAAAGGGGGAGTGAAATCATCACGGCCCTCAGGAATACGGGGCAGGGCCAGCTCTGTACAAATCTTGATCAGAGGCTGCACGTCCTCAAAAAGAAAATGGCCCTGATCAACGAAAACATGGGCTATACGGATGCACTCCAGTAGTTGCTCCCTAGTATAGTCACCCAAAGTCTGATAACAAAAATCTCTTTCTTCCATTGCCAGGAGCGAAAGATACAATATATCTTCCAGATGCATCTTTCTTGGCAATAGCAAGTGTCCAGACCCAATTCCCAAGTGCAGCCGATCTGTTTGTATGGCTTCAGTATTCTGTCATGAAAGGAGCCTAAACACAGGCATCCAACACAAGTGAACAGATCGATGGGCTGCACTAAAGGAATCAGGCTCCAAAAGGTAGTGATAAAGATATATATTTATTAAATAATAAAGACACACGTGAACACAGCAACCACAAACAAGCAAGAACGCAAATAACACAGCAAACCCCAAGCCCTAATCTAACTAACTAACTAACAATACACACAAGAAAATGGAACATATCATATATATATACATATATATACAAGGCAGGGAGAAGAGACCAAGGGGGAAACAGGAAGCATCATGAAGGAACATCAAGGCAGGAATCAGGGGACGGGTCTCAGGAACCAGGTAAGGGGGACAAGATCCAGGACAGGACAGGGCAGGAAGCGGATAAAGGGTCAGGTTTCAGATTTCAGGTCCAGGATCAGGTTTCAGAACAGGCAAAGACAAGGCTACAGAAAGGAATACTGAAGCACTGAGCTTCAGTGAAGGACAGGCTTATATAGTCTCAGCAGTTCAACAACAGGTGCAGCTTGATTCCTAGAATGTCCATCTGTTGGGAGACCCCCGCTGGTGGCCACCAGAACTGCACCCTTTGATGCTGAAGGAAGTAGTGACACCAGCAGGCGATCCAGGTAATAGCACTGTTCCTGACAGTAGTTTTTATATGTTAATAAAAGTTTGTATTGTGCTTTGGTGTTGTCTGGTGATGGCATTTGCTAGACCAGGAGTATCTGTGGATTTCCACTTGCTAGAAATAGTCAGTCTATTAGAGTATGTGTTATGCCCTGTACATGCGGTCGAAAATTCCGACCTAAAAGGTCCGATCGGATTATGTTGTTGGAAAATCCGATCGTGTCTGGGCACGTGTCTGATAGACAGACTGTTTCCATCGGAAGTTCCGACGGGAAAAATTTGAGAGCAGGATCTAAAATTTTCCGACAAAAAAATCCGATCAAACTTTTTCCGATCATTTGTAGAGAATTCCGACGGACAAAGTGCCACGCATGCTAAGATCAAATTACGAGACAAAAGCTATTGGCTACTAGCCTCTACGTAGTTCTGTCATATGCAACAAACGTCACCACGTTCCGAACGATCGGATTTTCTGAGTGAATCCCAGTGAGTACATGAGTAGACTTTACCATTCTGACCAATTATGCAATGAATCCAATTAGCAGATAACATACTCCTCTAGACATCGAAAACTCAGTAAATTTCCAGAAGACAGTCTCATAAATTAGCCATAACAAGCTCACTTAGAACAAGATAACTAAAATTCTCTCTTGCGTGTTTATACATAACAAACTATAGCAATCACCAGGGTCGGCCCTACCATGGGTCCCAGTGGATCTAATGGACACAGGTGGCAATTTGAGAGGGGCAGCAGAGCAAGGCGGCCACTACCTACACAACCCGCCCTGATTGCAAGAGTGTTGCAGGCTACATGACACATATGTATATATACACCTTATCCTTTCTGTGTATATACCTTAGCCTGTCTGTGTTTACCCTAGCCTGTCTGTGTATATAGCCTAGCCTGTCTGTGTAGATACCCTAGCCTGTCTGTATATACCCTAGCCTGTCTGTATAAACCTTAACTAGTCTGTATATGCCCTAGCCTGTCTGTGCATATACCCTCGCCTGTCTGTATACACCCTAGCCTATCTATGTATATACCCTAGCCTGTCTGTGTTTACCCTAGCCTGTCTGTGTATATACCCTAGCCTGTCTGTATACATTTTAACTAGTCTTTATATGCCCTAGACAGGCTAGGGTATATACACAGACAGGCTAGGGTATATACACAGACAGGCTAGGGTATATACACAGACAGGCTGTGTGCATAACCTAGTATTTCTGTTTACACCCTAGCCTGTCTGTGTATATACCCTAGCCTGTCTGTGTGCATACCCTATTATTTCTGTATATACCCTAGCCTGTCTGTGTATATAACCTAGCCTGGCTACAAGGCCTCAAAGGTTACTCACCACCAGTTGCCCTACCCAACCCCTACCCTGCTCAGCCCCTAATTATGCCCCTAAACATGCCCTCATAAATTTCCTCATGAAACGACACTTAAATGTTTTATGCAGAATTATGTTATAAATCATAATATCAGACTATATGCAGGAGATGTATAGACGTTTGAGTGACAGGGATACCTATACCCCTCTACCTCATAATTCAGGTGAGAGGTACAGGACAAATTGTCTCTAATGGTTTTGATTTAAGTATGCCAAATAAAAAAGAAAGGGCGTTCCTGGTGCCTAAGGCACAGAGAATACCCATTATATATTATTTGCCTAAGGTGCACAAGAGTCTTACTTGCCCCCCGGGATGTCCCATTGTTAGTGAGATAGATTCCATTACTTCCCGGGTTGGCAAGTATATTAACTTCTTTTTACAGCCCTTAGTGCAAAAGATGCCGTCTTACGTCAAAGATACTCAACATGTTATCAATCTTCTGTTGGTCATCAACACCCGAGAGGGGATTTAGTTGGTTACGTCCTTGTACACGGTAATACCTCACCATCTTGGACTTGATGCAGTATTGTTATATCTGGAGAGAGATTCCAATTTGCCCCAGGAACAGATTACGTTTATTATGGAACTGTTAGAGTATGCT
This sequence comes from Lithobates sylvaticus, assembly GCA_028564925.1. Taxonomy (NCBI): domain Eukaryota; kingdom Metazoa; phylum Chordata; class Amphibia; order Anura; family Ranidae; genus Lithobates; species Lithobates sylvaticus. Next base: position 104,993,682 of record CM053035.1, read on the forward strand.
GCTATTCACAGTTCTTTTGGTTTGATGGGCATTTTTTTCACCCGGTTAGGGGAGTCGCCATGGGGGCTAAATATGCCCCCAGTCTGGCAAACCTATTCATGGCCAAATGGGAGGAGGATGTCATCTATGCCCAAGCAAGAACCCAAGTGGTCTTGTGGGCACGCTAAATAGAGGACATCCTCCTCCTATGGGATGGTAGTGAGACGGATCTTTCAGACTTCATATCCTCATTGAATAATAACAATAGAGGAATTCATCTCAGCTATGAGTCTAGTCGGGAAACAATTAATTTTTTAGATCTCACAATTTCTATCAGTGGTGATAGGTTTGTGACATCTACCTTTTTCAAGTCCACTGATCGAAATTCTTTCATCCCCAATACCAGTTGTCATCATGCCTCTTGGCTTAAGTCTGTGCCAAAAAGTCAATATCTATGTTTGAAATGGAATTGCACAGAAAACAAGACCTTTATAGCCCAGGCACATACCCTCACTGAGAGATTTGTAGATAAAGGGTATTTCCTTGATTCTCTCAAAAACACGCTGGATCTGGTTAAAGGTGTTGAAAGAGCTGAGCTCCTGAGGGAGAAGCTACAGAATTCAGGGAATAACACTTTCTAACAAACTACTCCAGACAGAATTCTAGCATAAAACATAGTCAGCCGACATTGGCATATTTTGAAGAATGATAGGGTAGGTTGCCAGATAGACCCCAGGTTCTGTTTAGGGGCGCTCCTTCTTTGAAGGATAAATTAGCCCCTAATGTCCTTGACCCCCCTATGAATAGGCCAACATTCTTTTCCAAATTAACTGGATACTATCAGTGTAGGAAATGCCAGGTCTGTTCATTGAATAGGTGCAGGACGAGGAGAACCACTAGTTTCAGCTCTAGTTCCACCTCAAAGAGTTTTGATATAGAACCATTCATCACTTGTTCCACAGTAGGAGTGGTCTATTTGCTCCAATGCCCATGTGGACTCCAGTACGTGGGCCGGACCAAATGACCACTACAAGTTTGTTTGAACAAATATATCAATAATATTCGTAAGGGCTTCACTAAACACTCAGTGTCTAAACATTACCTTACAGTGCACAACAGGGACCTCAGCAATACCATTTTCCTGGGTATAGATAAATACAGGCCACAGTGGAGGGGGAGCTGTTTGGTTAGGAGTATCTCCAGATTAGAGATGGCCTGGGTACACAAGATTACATTTTTTACCCCCCATGGATTAAATATTGATGTTGATGTCAACTCGTTTATCGATAAATATAATTATGGTAACTGGTTCTGATTGCTCTTAACCAAATGATTAATGTTTACCATGAATTTGCTAATATCTTGAGACAATATTGTAGTTTTTATTTTATATCTTTGGTTCAGTGGGGTGATTGTTTACTGCCTTGGACTGTTTTTGCAGCTGAAGTAGAGTTTATTTTCCTTTTCCCTGAACCTGGGTTTTTTTCTTTTCTTTTATATTATTTAAATCCTTTTTCCATTATATAGATGGTCCCATCTTTATCAGTATAAGGTCTCTTTAACAGTTTTTGTTTTTGCCCTGAGTAGTGGTGAGTTATAGTCATCTATTTCTCACTTTTTCCCCACAAACAAGACGGCCACTTCAGAGTGGCGGTCCAGTACTCAGATCGAGGCTCGGTTTCTGCCTTGACTATTTGTAGCATTGCGTCAGAACACTGCCTGTGCCCCAAGACAACGTCCTCTGTGTGACAAAATGCGTAGGATGAGTGACGAGCTGACGTCACCGCGTACTGTCACGCTCCGTATTGCACGGGCGTGTGTTTCTGTTTTTAACTTTTCTGGCCGGAATATATTGTGCGCTAGACCTATAGCGCTTTTTTATATGTTTTGACTGATCTTGATCAGCTTTTACTATTAAAACCATCGGATTCTACCTATTGTGGCGTCTTCTCATCTTTTTTCCATGGTCACCCATACATGATGAGATTGCCCATCTCCTCAACTCCCGGGTTTGTTGGATTGAATATCAGTTACCAAGCCTGTGAGCTGTTACTGCCATACCCGGATCGCTGAACCCTTAAGTTGGAAGTCCGTGAGAACGCCAGGTTGGTGCATCACTCGCAGGGGTTGCACACAACAGCGGGAGATCCTCACTACCACAGGATTGGGTGACATGCCTATTTTATTGGCTATCTGGTAAGCCTGTATTTCTTAAGGTGGTGGAATTGCACTGTTTCCCATGAAGATTTGTCACAGGGTGCTGCAACATTATCAATGTGTTTATCACTATAGACACTTTTTCTTGTGTCACAGGGTGCTGCAACATTATTAACGAGTTTATCACTATAGACTCTTTTTTCTTGTATTTGCGCATATTCACATTTCAGTTATTTGTTTGGATGGTTTACCATTATCATAGTGTTTTTGATGTTCACTTGGTACACATTTTTCATTATTATTTTCAGCTTACCAATCAGCACAGCTCCTTTTGTTTCTTTGTTCTTATGGTGTTGTATATCACTTTGAGTTGCAGCTATAGCACTTTATATAATTGCGCAGTTTTTTTCTTTACCACTGTCTATATACTACACTAGCCTGTCTATATACCCCAGCCTGTCTATATACTACACTAGCCCTTAACCTAGGTTTACACTGTGTTTAGGGGGGGGGGCAGCAATTCATTCTTGGGCCCATGCAGCACAATGTCTTGGGCCTGCCCTGGCAATCACAAGCCCACACATTCTTGTTCATTAACTCTCTGCAATTTTGGAGGAACTGAAGGGAACAAGACTCTGACCACCAGGCCTGTATCCTGACAGTATCCTTGTTCAGAATTTCCCAACAGCTTTTGATCATGTATGCATTTATTGCAGGTCTAATAAAAATGGTCCAAGACCTACTGAACACTGTTTTCTAATAAGGATGAGCCAAACTCCCCCGGTTCGGTTCGCTCCAGAACATCCGAACAGGCAAAAAATTTGGACGATTCGGAACGAAACGAACACTATTAAAGTCTATGGGACATGAACATGAAAAATCAAAACTGTTAATTTTAAAGGCTTATATGCAAGTTATTGTCATAAAGTGTTTGGGGACCCAGGGGACATGTATCAATGCAATTTTTTTTTTTAAAAACAGTTGTTTTTTCGGGAGCAGTGATTTTATTAATGCTTAAAGTGAAACAATAAAAATGAAATATTCCTTTAAATATTGTGCCTAGGGGGGGGGGGGGGGGGGGGTGTCTATAGTATGCCTGTAAAGTGGCGCAGTTTTCACGTGTTTAAAATAGTACCACAGCAAAATTAAATTTCTAAAAGAAGAAAGTAATTGGTCTCGGCAATATAGATAAAAAAACTCATTAAAAAAAAAAACGGCATTTGTCCCGCCCCCAGTCCATTACCAGGCCCTTTGCGTGGCGTCCCCCCAAAATCCATACCAGGCCCTTCAGGTCTGGTATGGAAACTAAGGGGAACCCTTTGCCAAAAAAAAAAAAAAAAAAGGGAGTAGGGGTCCTCCCCGAAATCCATACCAGACCCTTATCCAAGCACGCAACATGGCAGGCCGCAGGAAAAGAGGGGGGGTGAGAGTGCGCCCCCCCCTCCTGAACCATACCAGGCCACATGCCCTCAACATGAGGAGGGTGCTTTGGAGTAGCCCCCCAAAGCACCTTGTCCCCTGTACCCCTGACAATGCGATGTGACGCAAAACTATTTGGACGGGACCACGAATGTGTGATGTCTTTCACGCCCACCAATGCTGGCTGTTGGTGAGGCTCCATGCGGTTTGAATGCTTTTTTGTGTCCTGGATCATTTAAGTACCTTGTGTTGTTTTCAACAATAAATGTGTACTAGCAGTATTTACTGTGTAGCCTATATTCCTTTTCTGCTAGGCGCTGTCTGAGTTGGATCCAAAGTTGTGGTGTTGGTATTGCAAAATATCATATGTTGAAACCCAGTGGACCATACTGATCCCATTTAGAGACATCTGGAGGGGTCCATTATTTCTACACTACACTACTTTGTAGTCTTCACCAGGGAAAGTGTGACAGGGTTCCAACACAAAAAAACTAAATTGAACTCTAGTTGTTATTGTGTAAGAGGATGTGCCAAAACAAGGATTTTAGGACAGAGTTACCAGGTATTCTTTTAATAAAAACTGCATAATTAAAAAGATCAAACACATTAACATGCTAAAGCTAATATGAAATGTTAGTGATTGGGTTTAGATCATTTTCCTTTAACTTGTCTTTGCTACTGAAGTGGAGTTTGCAGTCAGCCGCAAGGTTAACTGCCTTAGGTTTAATAAAAGAGGAAATATGTGCAAACACTGCTAAACCAACATTACTGTCAAGTAAATAAGTAATATATGTGATTTGTTGCTTACTTCTACTCTCACTCTCATCCATTTAATCAGAGATAACGTGGTAAACTCAGAATGTGTCCAGGCAGGACTGTAACTCAGAAGAGTGAAATATATTATCTACATTTATTCATTCAAGTACAAATTGTGGGTTTAAAGTGCTGGTCTGTTTTCTATATCATTTTATTTCTATCCTAGGTAACATTTTTGAGGAAATTACATTTGGGGGAGATTGTTTGTAAGCTGCAATTCTTTGGAGGAACCTAATGGCATTATAACATGCTGGATTATGAACTAGCTGTCCAAAGAATATGACTTATAGCAGCTCGGTGGCTCGTAAATCATGTTAACTTCAGATTTCCTGCCAAACATGCTTTAATCGATTGTAGCAAAGATTTGTTGATGAGCCTACTGGAAATGTTTTTATTTTCATCATCCTCACAAGTGTAAGTTCACAACCTCTGCAGTTAGGAAACATTTTCAGTTTCTTCCAAAACCCCCATTATCTACTTTTCAGCCTCATGAGGAGCACAGTTCTGTCAGAGGTAATTTCATTGAAAGTTTTTCTTCTTATAGAGATTAGGTAAATACTCTGAAATTCCATTTCTGTGGGTATGAAATAAAAATGAATCACTTTATACAGTAATTGAACTTTTCCTTGCTAGTAACTACCAATCACATAACTTCTTTAAATAGATGAACAGACAGAAAATCAGAATTTGTTATATAGTTGTCTCGAGTGGCATACGCATGTTCCTGCATGGAGTGAATCACAGGAGAACTAGGAACTTTTCACTTGGGATGCAAACAAAACTGAATAGTCCTTTCACAGCAGTGAGAGTTTACTGTGGAATAAAGAACCTGCACTAAAGTATGCTGCAGGCTATGCTGTATATTAGCAGTGGCTGGTGCTCAATATTTTTTTTTGGGGGGGGGGGCAAACTAACACCACCCCACCATGGGAGATGGATGGCGGCGATTACCCCCCTTGCATGCGGGAGATGGGCAGTAGCGATCACCCCCCCACCTAAAATGGCCGCTCAGGTTCCTTCTATCTCCTACCCAGCATGCACTGCTTAAGAGAGTGTTCACGGGTAGGCCACACAGACTCCTGGGTAACAATTACAACCTTCTGAATCAAAACAACAGTCACTTCCTGTATAAGTCTTTTGCGTTGTTCAGAGGTAATAATATACAAGTGCATTACCCGTATTTGGTCACTAAATGGCTCTAGATACGGAACCATAGTAATGTCCATTAACTTTATATTAAAGTATGCATACACACATCAATAGAAGGATGTCAGCGCTATATATATATATACATACATATACACACACACACACACACAGTCTCATATATTTATGTATATATATACTCTGCATCCAGTGTAGCCTATATCTACAGTGCATTCTGTGGTGTACTGTTTCTAATACACTTCAGGTGGTGTACACAGTATCTAATACAGTGTGTACAGTTTCTACTACACTTCTGGTGGTTTACACAGTATAAAATACACTGCAGCCGTTGTATATAGTTTCTACTACACTTCTGGTAGTGTACACAGTATAAAATACAGTGCAGCCATTATACAGTTTCTAATACAATTCAGGCGGTGTACACAGTATCTAATACAGTGTGTACAGTTTCTATTACTTTTCTAGTGGTGTACACAGTAGCTAATACAGTGTGTACAGCGTACACCACCAGAAGTGTAGAAAAAACTATACAGTTTCTATTGGTGTGCACAGTACACAATACAGTGCAGCTGCAGTACAGTTTCTACTGCTTTTCTGGTGGTGGAGACAGTATCTAATACAGTGTGTACAGTTTCTACTTCACATCTGGTGGTGTACACAGTACACAATATAGTGCAGCTGTAGTACAGTTTATAATACAGTGCAGGTGGTGTACATGGTATCTAATACAGTGTGTAAAGTTTCTACTACACTTCTGGTGGTGTACACAGTACACAATACAGTGCAGCCATGGTACACTTTCTAATACAGTGCGTGCAGTGTACACAGTATCTAATACAGTGTGTACAGTTTCTACTACACTTCTGGCGGTGTACACAGTATACAATACAGTGCAGCCGTTGTACAGTTTGTACTACACTTCTAATGGTGTACACAGTATAAATCACAGTGCAGCCATTGTACAGTTGCTAATACAATTAAGGTGGTGTACACAGTATCTAATACAGTGTGTACAGTTTCTATTACTTTTCTAGTGGTGTACACAATAGCTAATACAATGTGTACAGTGTACACCACCAGAAGTGTAGTAGAAACTGTACAGTTTCTATTGGTGTACACAGTACACAATACAGTGCAGCTGTAGTACCGTTTCTACTACTTTTCTGGTGGTGTACACAGTATCTAATACAGTGTTTACAGTTTCTACTACACTTTTGGTGGTGTACACAGTACACAATACAGTGTAGCCATAGTACACTTTCTAATACAGTGCAGGCGGTGTACACAGTATCTAATACAATGTGTACAGTTTCTACTACATTTCTGGTGGTGTACACAGTATACAATACAGTGCAGCCGTTGTACAATTGCTAATACAATGTAGGCGGTGTACACAGTATCTAATACAGTGTGTACAGTTTCTAATACACTTCTGGTGGTGTACACAGTACACATACCAGGGCAGCCATAGTACAGTTTCTACTACTTTTCTGATGGTGTACACAGTATATAATACAGTGTGTACCAGGGCTGTACTGGGACAAAAATGTGGCCCTGGATTTCATCATGACCGGTCCACTTTAATTTTGAGTGTCCCCAACAGCAGCCCCTTCACATCAGAGTCCCCACCAGCAGCCCCCTTCAGATCAGAGAGTCCCCCTCAGAAGCCCCCTTCACATCAGAGTGTCCCCATCAGAGTGGCCCCTTCAGAAGCCCCCTTCACATCAGAGAGTCCCGATCAGCAACCCCCTTCACATCAGAGAATCGTCATCAGAAGCCCCCTTCACTTTAGAGAGTCCCCACCAGAAGCCCCTTCACATCAGAGTCCCCCCCAGAAGCCCCCTTCACATCAACGAGTCCCCATCAGAGAGTTCCCACCAGAAGCCCCCTTCACATCAGAGTCCCCATCAGCAGCCCCCTCCATGTCCCCATCAGCCCCCTTTACATCAGAGTCCCCATCAGAAGCCCCCTTCACATCCGAGTGTCCCCATCAGAAGCCCCCTTCACATCAGAGAGTCCCCATCAGCAACCCCCTTCACATCAGAGAGTCACCATCAGAAGCCCCCTTCACATCAGAGAGTCCCCACCAGAAGCCCCACCAGAAGCCCCCTTCACATCAGAGAGTCCCCATCAGAGAGTCCCCACCAGATGCCCCTTCACATCAGAGTCCCCACCAGAAGCCCCACCAGAAGCCCCCTTCACATCAGAGTCCCCATCAGCAGCCCCCTCCACGTCCCCACCAGCCCCCTTTACATCAGAGTCCCCATCAACAGCCCCCTCCACATCAGAGTCCCCACCAGCCCCCCTTTACATCAGAGTCCCCACCAGCAGCCCCCTTCACATCAGAGTCCCCACCAGCAGCCCCTTCACATCAGAGTCCCCATCAGCAGCCCATTCACATCAGAGTCCCCATCAGCAGCCCCATTCACATCAGAGTCCCCATCAGCAGCCCCCTTCACATCAGAGTCCCCATCAGCAGCCCCCTTCACATCAGAGTCCCCATCAGCAGCCCCCTTCACATCAGAGTCCCCATCAGCAGCCCCCTTCACATCAGAGTCCCCATCAGCAGCCCCCTTCACATCAGAGTCCCCATCAGCAGCCCCCTTCACATCAGAGTCCCCATCAGCAGCCCCCTTCACATCAGAGTCCCCATCAGCAGCCCCCTTCACATCAGAGTCCCCATCAGCAGCCCCCTTCACATCAGAGTCCCCATAAGAAGCCCCCTTCACATCAGAGTCCCCATCAGCAGCCCCCTTCACATCAGAGTCCCCATCAGCAGCCCCCCCCTCCCCACCAGAAGCCCCTTCACATCAGAGTCCCCATCTGCAGCCCCCTTCACATCAGAGTCCCCATCAGCAGCCCCTTCACATCAGAGTCCCTGTCAGCAGCCCCCTTCACATCAGAGTCCCCATCAGAAGCCCCTTTCACATCAGAGTCCCCATCAGAAGCCCCTTCACACCAGAGTCCCCACCAGCCCCCTACACATTAGAGTCCCCATCAGAAGCCCCTTCACATCAGAGTCCTCACCAGCAGCCCCCTTCACCTCAGAGTCCCCACCAGAAGCCCCCTTCACATCAGAGTCCCCACCAGCTGCCCCCTTCACATCAGAGTCCCCACCAGCAGCCCCTTTCACATCAGAGTCCCCATCAGAAGCCCCTTCACATCAAAGTGTCCTCCCTCTCCTCCCCCTTCCACGTGTACTCACAGTTTTCAAGGCAGCTTCTCTCGTTCCTCTATCCAGTCATGTGATAACAAGTAATAGGGAAGAGAGGAAGGAAAGTCGGCTGGCTGTCTATCTCCCCCTGCAGGCTGGAGGGAGCATAACCTAATGCTCTCTCCAGCAAGTGACAGAAGCAGCTCCTCCTGACAAGGGGCAGCTGGTGGGGACTCTGATGTGAAGGGGGCTTCTGGTGGGGACTCTGAGGCGAAGGGGGCTGCTGGTGAGGACTCTGATGTGAAGGGGCTTCTGATGGGGACTCTAATGTGTAGGGGGCTGGTGGGGACTCTGGTGTGAAGGGGCTTCTGATGGGGACTCTGATGTGAAAGGGGCTTCTGATGGGGACTCTGATGTGAAGGGGGCTGCTGATGGGGACTCTGATGTGAAGGGGCTGCTGATGGGGACTCTGATGTGAAGGGGGCTGCAGATGGGGACTCTGATGTGAAGGGGCTTCTGATGGGGTTGCCAGCCAGTAATGATTCCTCTCCTTGATACCGCAAGTCCTAGGGTCCTTTAGCAGGCTTTGCAGAATCTGGGAGGCCATACAGCGTAAGTTTCCAGAGACATTCGATTCAGATACCTCTGGGTCACTAAGGATCACATGATCCATAACTACCTCCTCCCAGCCATGTACAACTCCTTGGGTTTCTGGGGACTGAAACCATCCCTTGAAGACTGCTGATGTGAAGGGGCTTCTGAAGGGTTGCCAGCCAGTAATGATTCCTCTCCTTGATACCGCAAGTCCTAGGGTCCTTTAGCAGGCTTTGCAGAATCTGGGAGGCCATACAGCGTAAGTTTCCAGAGACATTCGATTCAGATACCTCTGGGTCACTAAGGATCACATGATCCATAACTACCTCCTCCCAGCCATGTACAACTCCTTGGGTTTCTGGGGACTGAAACCATCCCTTGAAGACTGCTGCTGTGTGTTATCCTCTACATCCATGCTGACACACTCCTCCTCCTCCTCTTCTTTCTGTGTGTTTGGCAGGCCCGCAGGAATGCTATCTGGATAACGGGGGCTTCAGAGGTAAGGAATTCCTCCTCTTCCTCCCACTGTTCTGCCTCAAGTGCCCTGTCCATGATTCCACGAAGCGTGTGCTCCAACAGGAAGACTAGAGGGACAGCATCACGCATGCATTGTCTCTGCTCACCATCCTTGTGGCCTCTTCAAATGGTGACAGGACAGTGCATGCATCCTTGATCAGTAGCCACTGGCGTGGTGAAAAGAAGCCAAGCTCCCCTGATCCTGTCCTGGTGCCATACTCGCACAAGTACTCTTTAATGGCCCTCTGCTGTGTGTGCAGCCGCTGCAGCATTGCCAGTGTTGAGTTCCACCTGGTTGTCATGTCACAAATGAGGCGGTTGGTGAGCAGGTTGCATTCCCTTTGAATGTCAGCCAGCCGAGCACTGGCATTTTATGACCGGCGGAAATGACCACAGACTTTTCTGGCCTGCCTCAGGAGATCCTGTAAGTCTAGTTACCTGCTCAAGAACCGCTGCACCACCAAATTCAAATTCAAACATGGAACATGGGTCAAGTGTCCCTGTCGGAGAGCAGAGAGAAGGTTGGTGCCCATGTCGCATACAACCATTCCTGGCTGAGCCTGGCATGGCATCAAACACAGCTAAACCTGCCCCTGCAGAGCTGACAGAATCTCTGTCCCAGTGTGGCTCCTGTCCCCTAGGCAGACCAACTCAAGCACTGCATGGAATCTTTTAGCCTGACTGCTTGCATAGCCCCTTGAAAGCTTACGGAGCACCACTGGTTCAGAGGACAAATCTGCAGAAGAGGCCATAGAGGAAGAAGAAGAGGGGGTGGAAGAGAGAGGGATCACCACTAGCATTTTGGTGGTGTGGTGGCGGAACAAGCTCCAACACTGAACCCTGTCTTGCATCCTTCCCAGCTTCCAGCAGAGTTACCCAGTGCACCATGAAGGGAAGGTAAGGTTAGTGGCCATGCCTGCTGAAAAATGAGTCAGCAGTAATATGAACCTTACTGTTGACCGCCCTGTCCAACAAAACCAAAACATTGCCTTCTACATGCCGGTAGAGAATCGGAATGGCCTTCCGGGAAAAGAAATGGCGTTTTGGAACCTGCCACTAAGGTACAGCACATTCCACAAATTAACGAAAAGGGTCAGAGTCTAACAGCTGAAAAGGCAGCAGTTGCAGTGCTAGCAATTTGGTCAAGCTAGCATTTATACGCTGATCATGTGGATGGCTGGGACTGAATTTCTTTTTACGGTTTAGCGACTGGGGTAGGGGAATTTGCCCGTTAAAATCAGATGGTGGTGTACTGTTAGCAGGTTGGCTATACCTTCATTCCTCTCAGTGCAGCTTTTTGAAAGGACTGGAGGTTTTCTTGGGTTGGAGATCCCAGATGAGGAGCAAGGAGAAGTCCGCCTTTTTCTTTGATGTGGGTCTTTCTAGCGATGTTGCCATGGACTGCATGGCAGGTCGTCATATGTCTGGTCAAGCTTGTGGTGCCCAAGTGGCTGCTGCTCTGGTCACGCTTGTTCCGCTTCAGACATAGGTTGCAAACAGCAATGGTGCGATCTGCTGCACATGTGTCGAAAAAGGCCCACATCAAGGAACTTTTAAAAGTCAGCGGGGAGTCAGCCGGGAGTCAGCAGCGCCCTGCACCTGCAGAGTTCTGCGGTGTGATGCAATAGGGTGTCTGCCCTTAAGCTACTCTCTAGGGCCTCTTCTGCAGATTTGTCCTCTGAACCAGTGGTGCTCCGTAAGCTTTCAAGGGGCTATGCAAGCAGTCAGGCTAAAAGATTCCATGCAGTGCTTGAGTTGGTCTGCCTAGGGGACAGGAGCCACACTGGGACAGAGATTCTGTCAGCTCTGCCGGGGCAGGTTTAGCAGTGTTTGATGCCATGCCAGGCTCAGCCAGGAATGGTTGTATGTGACATGGGCACCAACCTTCTCTCTGCCCTCCAACAGGGACACTTGACCCATGTTCCATGTTTGAATTTGAATTTGGTGGTGCAGCGGTTCTTGAGCAGGTACCTAGACTTACAGGATCTCCTGAGGCAGGCCAGAAAAGTCTGTGGTCATTTCCGCCGGTCATAAAATGCCAGTGCTCGGCTGGCTGACATTCAAAGGGAATGCAACCTGCTCACCAACCGCCTCATTTGTGACATGACAACCAGGTGGAACTCAACGCTGGCAATGCTGCAGCGGCTGCACACACAGCAGAGGGCCATCAAAGAGTACTTGTGCGAGTATGGCACCAGGACAGGATCAGGGGAGCTTGGCTTCTTTTCACCATGTCAGTGGCTACTGATCAAGGATGCATGCACTGTCCTGTCACCATTTGAAGAGGCCACAAGGATGGTGAGCAGAGACAATGCATGCGTGATGCTGTCCCTCTAGTCTTCCTGTTGGAGCACACGCTTCGTGGAATCATGGACAGGGCACTTGAGGCAGAACAGTGGGAGGAAGAGGAGGAATTCCTTACCCCTGAAGCCCCCGTTATCCAGATAGCATTCCTGCGGGCCTGCCAAACACACAGAAAGAAGAGGAGGAGTGTGTCAGCATGGATGTAGAGGATAACACACAGCAGCAGTCTTCAAGGGATGGTTTCAGTCCCCAGAAACCCAAGGAGTTGTACATGGCTGGGAGGAGGTAGTTATGGATCATGTGATCCTTAGTGACCCAGAGGACTCAGAATCGAATGTCTCTGCAAACTTACGCTGTATGGCCTCCCTGATTCTGCAAAGCCTGCTAAAGGACCCTAGGACTCGCGGTATCAAGGAGAGGAATCATTACTGGCTGGCAACCCTTCTTGATCCATGTTACAAGGGTAAGGTTGCAGAACTCATACTGCCTTTGCAGAGGAAGCAGAGGAAGAAGGCTTTGAAGAAAGGTTTGTGCAATGCATTTCCAGACCCTGGGAGGTTACAATTTCCTGGTGCTGGACAACGTGTTACTGAGGCTTCGTTCAGTCAGAGGAAGAGCGGTGGAGAAGGTGGCCGACTGACTGATGCCTTTAAACTATTAGTGCCAAGGTCTGATTGGTTCAAGCAACCATCGCCAGCATCTGAACTACATGGTGCAGAAATATCTAGGGGCAAGAGCAGCCTTTGAGACCTTTCCAACAGAGCATCCACTGGGTTATTGGGTCTTGAGGATGGACCACTGGCCAGAACTTGCGCAATATGCCATTGAGCTACTGGCCTGTCCTGCATCCACCGTGTTTTCTGAATGCACATTCAGTGCTGCTGGAGGGTTTGTAATAGATCAAAGTGTGCGCCTGTCCACAGACTCCGTTGATAGGCTCACATTCATAAAAATTAATCAGTCTTGAATCAGCAGCTATCAAGCACCTGACTCTGATGTAACTGATTGAATTTGCTATGAATGTGGGCCCGTCCCTGCGCCCAACAAGAGTATTTGTGAGGGGTTACAGTGTTGTGGCACCGCCACCCCCACCCAAGGCTCAATTCTTCTGCCCCTGTTTAACAGGGGCATTTATTTACAATTTTTGATATAATATTTTTGATATTTTTGATATAATATTTAAATGCAGGGCCCGTTCCTGCACCCAACAAGAGTAACTGTGAGGCCTTACAGTGTTAAGGCACCACCACCAAAGGCCCAATTTTTCTGTCCGTTTAACAGGGGCATGTAATTACAATTTGTGATCTAATATTACACAGCAGGGGCCGTTCCTGTGCCCAACAAGAGTATCTGTGAGGGTTTACAGTATTGTGGCATCACCACCACTGCCCAAGGCCCAATTTTTCTGCCCCTGTTTAACAGTGACATGTAATTACAATTTTTGATATAATATTTTACAGCAGGGCCCCAATTTTCTGCAGAGTATATAGGGCAGGCCGTATAGTATATATACTGCTGTTCAGAGTATATAGTGCCTGGGGGCCTGAGGGACCCCCACACCATTGTTTTTTAAATTTGGGTGCGGGGTTCACCTTAATATTCTTACCAGACCTGAAGGGCCTGCTATGGATTTTGGGGGTGACATCCACGCCATTGTTTTTTGGTATTTTTGATATTTTTATCTATATTGCCGGGATCCGACAATACATTACAGCTGCGAGCAGTTTTAAATGACATTTTCTCCTTTAGAAATGTAATTTTGCTGTGGCACTGTTATGAACATGGGAAAGATGCGCTACTTTACAGGCATACCAAGGACACCCCCAGGCACGATATTTAAAGGAATATGTAATTTTTATTGTTTCACTTTAAGCATTATTAAAATCCCTGCACCCAAAAAACGTAATTTTTATAAAACTTTTTCTTGCATTGATACATGACCCGGGTCCCCAAACACTTTTTATCGCAAAAACTTGCATATAAGCCTTTAAAATTAGCATTTTTAAATTTTTAACGTTCGTGTCCCATAGACTTTGCGCTTTCAAACACATTTTTTGGCTGTTGGTAATGTTCTGCTGCGAACCGAACGGGCGGGGGGGGGGGGGGTTCGGCTCATCCCTATATACTACCCCTCACCATACACTCCACACTCCTCTCTTGCACATACTACCCATCACCATACACTTCACATTCCTCTCCCTGCACCTACTACTCACCGATATACATTCCGCACTCCTTTCCTGCACATACTTCCCACCATCATACACTCCGTAACCCTCTCCTGCACATAATACCCACCGCCATACACTTTACACCACAGACCCTTCAGGTCTGGTATGTATTTTAAGGGCAACCCTGCGCCATAATAAAAAAAATGGCGTAGGAGGTCCCCCCAAAATCCATACCAGACTCTTATCCGAGTACGCAACCTGGCAGGTCTCAGGAAAAGAGTGGGGGAAGAGAGAGCACTCCCCCTCCTGAGCCGTACCAGGCCACATGCCCTCAACATGGGAAGGAGGCTTTGGAGTAGCCCCCCAAAGCACCTTGTCCCCATGTTGATGGGGACAAGGGCCCCATCCCCACAACTCTTGCCCAGTGGTTGTGGAGGTCTGCGGGTGGGGGCTCGGCTTATCAGAATTTTGAAGCCCCCTTTAAAAAGGAGACCCCCAGATCCCCCAGATCCCGGCCCCCCCATGTGCATTGGTTCTCCTACCAATTCACAAAAAAAGTGTAAAAAATTGTAAAAATTACAGGAGACACTTTGGGACTTTATTAAAAAAAAAAAAAAAATGATGTAAATCCATCGCACGTTGCCTGACGAACCGAAATAAAAGGCTCCCACACACTGCACACTTATTCTCGATGACAGCTGTTATATAGCTGAGGGCGGAGCCACCCGGTGATGTAAATGGATGACTCCGCCCCCTATGATGCCATGTGATGTCATAAGAAGGCAGGGTCACCCGTTTACGTCACCGAGTGGCCCCGCGGGTCCCATGGAGGGGGGGCAGTTGCTTTTTTTTCTTTTTTCAGTACGTCGCACTGTGTGAGATGGATTTACATCGTGGGACATTTTGATTTAATTTTTTTTAAATAAAAGACTTGTTCCAAAGTGTCTCCTGTAATTTTTAAATTTTTTTACACTTTTTTGTGAATTGGTAGGGGTACAATGTACCCATTACCAATTCACATAGGAGGGATCTTGCTAAAGGGGGCTTCCAGATTTTAATAAGCCCCCCGTCCGCAGACCCCCACAACCACTGGGCAAGGGTTGTGGGGATGAGGCCTTTTTCCCATCTACATGTCGACAAGTTGCTTTGGGTGGATACGCCAAAGCATCTTTACCATGTTGAGGGCATGTGGCCTGGTACG
The DNA here is from genome assembly GCA_028564925.1 of Lithobates sylvaticus. Taxonomy (NCBI): domain Eukaryota; kingdom Metazoa; phylum Chordata; class Amphibia; order Anura; family Ranidae; genus Lithobates; species Lithobates sylvaticus. The sequence goes on from CM053035.1 coordinate 105,009,160, forward strand.
GTTCAAGAGGGGGGGCGCTCTCTCCTCCCCCTCTTTTCCTGCAGCCTGCTCGGATAAAGGTCTGGTATGAATTTCAGGGGGGTGCCCCTATCCCATTTTTTTTTACATTTTGCCACAGGGTTCCCCTTAAAATCCATACCAGACCTGAAGGGACTGGTATCCATTTTAGGGGGACCCCTACTCCATTTTAAAAAAAATATTGGCACGGGGTTCCCCTTAATATCCATACCAGACCTGAAGGGCCTGGTATGGATTTTGGGGGGCTCCCAAACAATTTTTTTAAATTTTGGTTGGGGGTTCCCCTTAACCCCTTCGCGCCTGCGCTATAGCCAAAAGACGGCTACAGCGTGGACGCTAACTGCCGGGAGGGCGTCCCTGGACGTCCTCCTGTTTAGGTCTGTGTTGGCCGTGTCCCTTGGACACAGCCAATCACAGATTGTGCTAAATGGCCAATCACAGCGGCCATTTAGCACTCGATCGGCGTGTCCAATGAGAGGTGATTTCCTATGTAAACATCAGCGTCTCTGTCCCCAGTGCCACCTGTCAGTGCCATCTGTCCCCAGTGCCACCTATCAGTGCCATCTGTCCCCAGTTCCACCTATCAGTGTCACCTGTCCCCAGTGCCACCTGTCCCCTGTGCCACATGCCACCTGTCCCCAGTGTCACGTGCCACCTGTCCCCAGTGCCACGTGTCATCAGTGCCACCTGTCAATGTCACGTTTCATCAGTGCCACCTGTCAGTGTCACGTATCATCAGTGCCATCTGTCATCAGTGTCAGGTGTCATCAGTGCCACGTATTAGTGCCATCTGTCATCAGTGCCACATCAGTGTCACGTGTCATCAGTGCCACATATTAGTTCCATCTGTCATCAGAGTCACGTGTCATCAGTGCCACGTATTAGTGCCATCTGTCATCAATGTCACATCAGTGTCACGCGCCATTAGTGCCACGTATCAGTTCCATCTGCCATCAGTGCCACGTGTCATTGTCCTGGTGCTCCAGGGCCTTTAAAAGTGAATTAGGTAGTCAACAAGTTAGATGTGTAATTTATGCTCCTAGAACATGTGATGGTGCTCCCTGCATGTTGGGCCTCTCTAAGTGGCTAGGCTGTGAAAAAGTCCCACACATGTGGTATCTTAGTACTCAGGAGGAGTAGCAGAATGTATTTTGGGACATTATTTGTGGTATACACATTTCATGTGAGAGAAATAACCTATTAAAATTACAAGTTTGTGGAAAAAACAATCTTCATTTTGTAAAGAATTGTGGGAAAAAATTACAACACCAAAAAGCTCACCTTGCCTCTTACTAAATACCTTGGAATGTCTACTTTCCAAAAAGGGGTCATTTGGGGGGTATTTGTACTTTTCTGGCTTGTTCGGGTCGCAAGAAATGAGATAGGCCACCAGTACATCAGGTGTGATACATTTTTTATGATTTGCACCACAGCTTTTAGACTCTCTAACTTTTCAAAGACCAAATAATATCCACTAATTTGGGTTATTTTTTACCAAAGATATGTAGCAGTATAAACTGTGGCAAAAATTTATGAAAAAAAAAATAATTTGCAAAATTTTATCACAGAAACAAAGAAAAATTATTACTTCTTCATTTATAGCGCAAAAAAACAAAAACCCAGAGGTGATCAAATACCACCAAATGAAAGCTCTATTTGTATGAAAAAAAGGACAAAAAATTCATTTGGGTACGTGTTACATGAGTAATTGTCATTCAAAGTGTGAGAGCACCGAAAGCTGAAAATTGGTCTGGGCAGGAGGGGAGTTTAAGTGCCCAGTAGGCAAGTGGTTAATACTCATACCAGACCCACAGGGCCTGTTAATGGATTGGGGGAACCCATTCCTTTTTTTCAATGAGTTTTATCCATATTGAAGGGACCCGACAATTCATTACAGCAGCAATCAGTTTTAAATGACATTTTTTCCTTTTTGAAATTTTGAAATTTTGTTGTGGCACTGTTCTAAACATGGAAAAACTGCGCCACTTTGTAGGCATACTATAGACACCCCCCAGGCACGATATTTAAAGGCATATTACACTTTTATTGTTTGACTTTAAGCATTATTAAAATCACTGATCCCGAAAAAAATGCTGTTTTTAAAACTTTCTTTTTGCATTGATACATGTCCCCTTTTTTATGACAATAACTTGCATATAAGCCTTTAAAATTAGCACTTTTGATTTTTCATGTTAGTGTCCCATACACTTTAACGGGGTTCCATGGCTTTCAAATTTACCGCAAACATCAAATATTGTTCGTAGTTTGGCCCGAGCAACCGTTAGCCCATCCCTAGTCTCGACTGAAGCTTTATTACCAATCCTTGTTTCCACAACAACCCAAATTTTTAAAAAATCCAGTTGTCATTGGGACAGAAAGTGAGGTAAAAACTTCTGAACAGGGACATGGATAACAAAATAAATGTCACAGGGGTGTTAACCCTTCCCTATGCTATCCAAAAAAACGTAAACAAATATGTTTTTGGCTGGAGCTACACTTAAAAAAATGTACCTGTTCCAACCTACATACAAATTCAACTTAAGAACAAACCTACAGACCCTATTTAGTGTGTAACCTGCCTGTATATACATTTGGATTAATAATGTTGTAATTCATTATTTGTTTTTGTTTCCTTCCAAGATTGCAGACTTATCCCCCATTTCCTTTCATGTTTTCTTTTTTCATTCTCAGTAATTATAAGGCTTTGACATTTTAATACCAATTTGAGTCTACCACACCTAATCTAACCAACCTTTACTCTAGTCCCAGCTTTCATCCTGGAATTACTAGACTTGAAGGCTTATGGAAAGCTAACAAAATGTTGACAACACTTCACCATCTTTTACTTCACTTCACTATCTCATTCTCAATTCCCTTCCAAATAAAATACCACACATTATGAGTGTTCCACTTCTTTAGATAATGCAAAACTCACAACAATGTATTACAACCCTTGTAATGTTAAATCATGTGCTTGTATGTTTCTCAAATGTGTTTTACTATACTGCATTGCAACAGTCTTATGCCCCGTACACACGGTCGGAAATTCCAACCACAAAATCCGTCTGATTTTTTCCGACGGATTTTGTCCGACACTGGTGTTGCATACACACGGTCGGACAAAGTTGTCCGAAAATCCAATCATTCTTAACGTGGTGACGTTCGTTGCGTACGACGGAACTACGTAGAGGCTATTAGCCAATAGGTTTGGTCTCCTAATTTGATCTGAGCATGCGTGGCACTTTGTCCATCGGAATTCTCTACACACGATCAGAAAAAGTCCGATCGGATTTTGTTGTCGGAAAATTTGAGAGCAGGATCTCACATTTTTCCGACGGAAAAAAAAAGTCCGATGGAGCCCACACACGGTCGGATTTTCCAACAACATGGTCCGATCGGACATTTTCCGACCGTGTGTACGGGGCATTAGTCCTAATAATCTACTCATTAAGGACTTCTGCTATTTTATGTTGCTCTCACATTGGCAAGGTTGCTGCAAATCTTTAACCCTACAAAGTCTAATTTAGTTAATAGAATAATTTCTTAATATCTTGTATAACACTTACAATGTCTACCTGGTCCTATAAAGCATCTACATGGAGAACACCCAGGATTTAAAGCAAAAAGCAACTTGTTTATGTTTTGCTTATTCTGTTTTCTTTTACTACTTCCCTTACATTACTTCAACATCTGCTATTTAATCATGTCTAATAATTATTTGCCCCTTGTGCCATGACCATGACTACTGTTTGAAGTTTAATCCTGAGAATCTTGGTTTTAGACCACAGGTGCTTTCAAACTTTAACCAATAATCTTTTTTTTTTTAGACTTAATAGTAAACACTAACCAAACATAGCATAGATGACAAAAAATTGTAATAGAGTTCAGTAAAATAAACATACAAGGTCTGGTAGTAATTTTTTTATATAAAAAAATACCCATCTAATTTCTAGTTTTACTATTGTTAAAAAAGTTTGAGCCTTAAAACTATTGATAAAATAGGCCAGAGACCCTTTGTTAAAGCACCCAAGAGCATGATCTTCTTTCCTAGCTGAGTATGAGAAATAGCCTTTGTGTTAATTTCTACCCTTACAAGCTGTTTCTCTCTGGCATCTACTGATCTATGTGCATCTGAGGACAAGTGATCAGTGCAGACCTTGCAATTTAGTACTATCCTAAGCTAGAAGAGATAACTTTTCATTATATGATGCTAAGAGTGATGAGTCAGGGGTCAGAGAAACAAGCTAAGGGACCCCTTTCGACATTTACTGAGAGTTAACTTGAAGAAAGCAATGTCCTGCTACACCAACTCAGAAAACAGATTACTTGGATATTTTTTCATTAAACATTTATTTGCATTCTGTAAATTTTGTTTTATTGCACATTTGTGAAGCTATTTGCCAATTGCCAACATTTGTTGATCACATTTGCCATACGATTATTACTATTATTATTATTATGATTTTATACAGGATTTATATAGGTCCAACAGTTTGTGCAGCACTTTACTAAATAAAGGGGGACAGTAAAGTTACAATACAGTTCAAGACATGAGGTTTAGGGGGTATTGGGCTGAATGTATACTAGGTGAATGTGAAGATCAGCAAATTGACACTGAATGTTACTTGTACAGCAGACTAAGAAAGCACCTGTTAAACTGGCCAGTGAAGGATACAGAACACAAACGGATATCTTGATGTAAATCATTAATCTTTCTCAGCAGCATTGCATGGTCTGCTGGAGATCCTCCTAATGTGTTTTGCTCCCATAGAGGTCAATCACATAGTCAGTAAAGGTGCAATCCAAAGCTCTACATAGTGATGAAAGAGTATTTGAACACAGTTTTGGCACTAGGAGAATTCATTTTATAACATGATTTAATTAATATGTATGTCATAGAAAAATCTGTAATTCTATTGGGGTTTCAGGTCAGAATAAAGGTGACTGTAAATACACAAGGAAAAGTGAAAAGTGGGGTTTGTTAACTTGTTCTTTCTTGACCTTAACACACTTTTTACACAAAAATATTTCTGCACTGGTAACATTTTGGGACAAAAAATATGTTTTGGGTCACTGAAATACAAAAACTTGATAGAACACTTTTCTTGAATCTGCTAAGTATATTTAGTCATTACTCACTATGACCCCATTTACCAAGGTATTATTAAAGATTATGGTGCTGACATGATGATGCCTATACCACCATCTGTGTCTCTGGGAACCATCCACTGATGGAGAAATGATCCAGCTTGTCATGTGACCATCCAGAAGCCATCAGAAAAAGGTAGGAACTTTAAAACTAAAGCATAGCATACACTTTGGGGGGAATGTTCAGAAAAAGGGGGGATTCACTTGTTGGAGAACCACAGTGCCCAGTGTCAGGCTTTAAATATGTTTTTAACTTAATAAGACTCAACCCTTTTAAAGTTTTATTGTAGATCAGACTGAGACCAGTTTTGACTGAGCACTGTGATATGTGTACCAGGAAGAGACCACTAAAAATGGCAAACAATGAAGCTATAAAATGTCTTTATGCAGGGTTTGTTCCCAACGTTTTCTGATTGTGTAGGCAGGCACAAGGCAAGCTTGTGTGGCTTGCAGGGAACTGGGAGAGTCTAGTAAACATCAGAATACTACATGGAAACTAATGCTGCGTACACATGACCAGACTTTCCGTCAGAAAATTTCAGACAGAATCATTCCGTCGGATATTCCGATCGTGTGTGGGATAATCCAATCTTTTTCCTTAAAAAAATTCAGACGGACCTAGAAATAGAACATGCTTTAAATCTTTCCGACGGAACCAATTTCTATCGTGAAAAACGCTCATCTGTATGCGGGTCCGACGGACCAAATACAACGCAAGGGCAGCTATTGGCTACTGGCTATTGAACTTCCTTTTCTAGTCCCGTCGTTCGTCACCGTGTTCGAAACAAACGGACTTTGGTCCGATCGTGTTTGGGCAAGTCCGTTCGCTCGGAACTCCGTCGGAAAACCGTCTGAGTTTATTCTGATGGAAAGTACGGTCGTGTGTACGCAGCATAAGGGGTTGATTTACTAAAACTGGAGAGTGGCAAATCTGGTGCAGCTAATCATAGAAGCCAATCAGCTTCCAGGTTTTTTGTCATAGCTTAAAGAGTGACATGGAAATATATAGATAGGAGTTGCCTATCTATACATTTCCATGTCAGGTGGTGAGCTTTGCCTAGGAGGGGATTTACAGGTGACCCTATCAAGGGTAACTCCACTTTCGTGGGGGAAAAAAAACAAATAAAGAAAAAATAATATAGCGCATATAATTGTGACACAAGTCATATTGTAATTGAATTTTATTAAAAATTACCTTTCCTTTACAATCTGCGGCCCCTGTAATTTTTTTTTTAAACTGATCAAATATATTACAAGTGCTTCTCAGTACACTTACAGATAGATACAGAGAGAAAAAAATACATATAAACTGGATAAATAAACAAAGGAGTTAGCAATCAAATCTGCAATTAAACACTGTTAATGAGTTACAACTCAATGGTAGGAGCAATAAACCCTATCAGGACCATACTGTCAATAGGGATTGTTCCTAGTCTTAAGAGGGGGGGGGGGCAAAGGAAAGGAATATGGGAGCCACTTTATAATTCAACATGTAAAGAGAGGAGTCTCAATGATTATCAAAGTCCTTCAGATATTTTGAAGCTTTAGAATGTATCAACAAAGCTTGCCAAATCCTTTTAACTCTTGTGATGGTGATGTTCTTGTGTGTCAACATTAGTTCATAGTGGGCCTGTGTGTTTAATCTTAACACCACATCAGAACAATTGGGAGCAGTATTGGATTTCCACAGTTTGGCTATGGTAAGCCTTGCTGCTATTAAAATATTGGCCACAATAGTTCTGTAGCCTAATGAGTATAGTAAGAAAACCTCGTATAGGGTCCCCTTTGAAAAGACAAGAGAGATACCCCCCGAGACAAGATGGACGGCTGGAGATCTGCTGTTAGATTTTTTATATATCACTTTATTAGTAAAACAGAAAAAATAAATTTAAACAAACAATACCACTTCCCATTCCTATAGCAAAAATTTCATTCAAGATCACAAAGGAATTCCCAGAATTAAAATTGACAACGTTGTCTGTTAAAAACAAGGGGGTGTGAACCACAGACCACAGCATTTGTGCATTTAGCATACATCCATATCTATAATAACGGTTAGAAATAAATACTTTAAACCAGATATTGTGGGTTGGACATCATCATTAGATTTAGAGCCAGATATGGGTACCCATGACGGATGTTTCCAGATGGAAATAATATCAATTCAAAATTAGAGCAGTTCAAAATAGCAGCATGTGTTTTCAAGCAAGATTTTTAAAACAGCAGTGGATCTTCTGTGATATCCATATATATGTTGACCAATCAGGATGATTAAATGGAAAGAAGGAACCACATAAACAGTCCGTGTTTAGCTGGTAAAATCAATTATATTGCGTTTTTGAAGCAGAGCAGCAAAGCAGCACAAAGCAGCACATAACAGGAAGCGCAGTCATAAAGCTTAGTTCAAGTAGCAGCATAGGGTGGAAAATTTGCAGAGCTAAGCAGGGGGACTATAAACTCACATGGAAAGTTCATCACTTCCTTAGGCAAGTTATATTTATGCTTGTATATGCATCAGCCTTTACAGGCTTCTTACCCACTCCTGCTTTCTGGTTCATCCATCCCTGGTATGCTGGTAAATTTTGCTCAAGAAAGTTCCTTAGTGTGATGCCGCTTCTCTTGTATGTATAGCTGTCCGCTTGTTGATTCAAACTTGCCGCTTCTTTTGGCTCCAAACGCTGCTCAGTGAAACTGCAGGAAGTTAAAAGTTCATCACGGGCATGCTGTGGAAGGGCTGACTTCCCCCAAATGTCGTGCTGACGTCACCACCGCTGACGCGTTTCGTTAGCCAATCACCGCTAACTTCCTCAGAGGCTCTGAGGAAGTTAGCGGTAATTGGCTAACGAAACGCGTCAGCGGTGGTGACGTCAGCACGTCATTTGGGGGAAGTCAGCCCTTCCACAGCATGCCCGTGATGAACTTTTAATTTCCTGCAGTTTCACTGAGCAGCGTTTGGAGCCAAAAGAAGCGGCAAGTTTGAATCAACAAGCGGACAGCTATACATACAAGAGAAGCGGCATCACACTAAGGAACTTTCTTGAGCAAAATTTACCAGCATACCAGGGATGGATGAACCAGAAAGCAGGAGTGGGTAAGAAGCCTGTAAAGGCTGATGCATATACAAGCATAAATATAACTTGCCTAAGGAAGTGATGAACTTTCCATGTGAGTTTATAGTCCCCCTGCTTAGCTCTGCAAATTTTCCACCCTATGCTGCTACTTGAACTAAGCTTTATGACTGCGCTTCCTGTTATGTGCTGCTTTGTGCTGCTTTGCTGCTCTGCTTCAAAAACGCAATATAATTGATTTTACCAGCTAAACACGGACTGTTTATGTGGTTCCTTCTTTCCATTTAATCGTCCTGATTGGTCAACATATATATGGATATCACAGAAGATCCACTGCTGTTTTAAAAATCTTGCTTGAAAACACATGCTGCTATTTTGAACTGCTCTAATTTTGAATTGATATTATTTCCATCTGGAAACATCCGTCATGGGTACCCATATCTGGCTCTAAATCTAATGATGATGTCCAACCCACAATATCTGGTTTAAAGTATTTATTTCTAACCGTTATTATAGATATGGATGTATGCTAAATGCACAAATGCTGTGGTCTGTGGTTCACACCCCCTTGTTTTTAACAGACAACGTTGTCAATTTTAATTCTGGGAATTCCTTTGTGATCTTGAATGAAATTTTTGCTATAGGAATGGGAAGTGGTATTGTTTGTTTAAATTTATTTTTTCTGTTTTACTAATAAAGTGATATATAAAAAATCTAACAGCAGATCTCCAGCCGTCCATCTTGTCTCGGGGGGTATCTCTCTTGTCTTTTCAAAGGGGACCCTATACGAGGTTTTCTTACTATATGCTCCAGGTACGGGGGAGGTCTAGATTCAGACTTACTGTAAGCCTAGAATCGTTCTGTAGATTTAATCTATATAATCTTTACAAATATACATAAAGCAAACCTGGTAGATCCGGGCACCGCCAAAACCTTTTCTTATTAGCCTAATGAGTATACATTGAGTATACATCAAGGTTTAAGCCTAGTAGAGCTGCTGCAGAGTTAAGAGGGATTATATTACCAGTAAGAGATGCAATAAAAGATGATACAGCCCTCCATATGCTGAAAAGGTTTTTTCAATTCCAGAGTGTGTGATATAGTGTTCTTATTTGATCAGTACATCTCTAACAAATAGGGGAGGAGGAAGAAGGGAAGATTTTAGAGAGTTTATAAGGTGTCATATACCAACGGTTAAGTATTTTTTGCAAATTCTGATGTTGCAGACTGGTTTATTTTTCTCCCATGAGAAGGTTTGGGAAAGATTTTTTCCCATTTGAGCATGTTAGTGCTCTTTATATCAATAAGAAATGAAGATAGGAAATTATAAAAAAAAAAAAAGGATATACCTTTAGTATTAAACAAAAAGAGAAATTTGCCCTGGGACTTTGAGTGAGTTGAGCACAGTTTGGCCAATAAACATGACAGAGGTAAGTACAATCTGAAATTTATTCAAAGAGCATACATACTTAATAGTATAAACGAATGTCAAGCCAGTAAGAATGATACATGTAGTATGATGGATGATTCAAGTAAAATTTAACACATAAAATAATACACAAGCATTACGTAAACCAAAGGCATTCCGTGAGGCACAGCTCGCTTCCCCAGGGGTGAATGCGTGTATGATGTATCTAAAAATAAAACAAAAAGATGTATAACACAATAGCAGTTGTATTAACACATGGTAAAGTGGCCTTTAACAAAAGGACCCCATACTCACCATTCAGCAAGAACCAGAATGCTAGATGTGCAACTCCCAGAAGGCAGCAGCAATAACAGTCTTGCCCGGGAGCCGAGGAGACAGAGCTAAAAAGAGCCCCACCAGGAGACAACCAGGGGGCAGGCATTGAGGGAATAAAAAATGTGTATCCCTATGAGTCTCACTGTGTCCATTGTGGATAACAGCTGTAACAGCTGTAAATATAAATGTCTGTGTCAGGGGTTGCTGTTGTAGCAAAGTAAACAAAGTTTGTGTGATGATATACATACATACACATATATATATATATACACACATACATATATATATATATATATATATATACACATATATATATATATATATATATATATAGAGAGAGAGAGAGAGAGAGAGAGAAAAGAGAGAGAGAGAGAGGGATGAAACAGCCTAGTCCAATGGTGGTATGGATAAGGAGACCAGGGAAAAGAGGGATAAGAAATACAGAGAAAAACAAGAGTGTCAGTGAGAACAATCACAAAGGTAAAAATTAGGGAACCTGTATGACAAGTGTATGGGGATATGGAAAAGTAGGTGGGTGAGTGCTTGGAATGAAAATTTAAAAAAGTAAGTGCGTATACCTGAATGAGATGAGTTAATGTCAGCCCTCAAGTGAAGTGTGGACCAATGTTAAGATGGAAAATTATTCCAATGCCTGACCTCCGATTTGTACCCCCGGAAGAGCACAACAGGCTCCACCCCCAACGCCATGTGAGGGATGGTGGACACATGAGCACTGCGCTCACCGCCGTTGGGGGTGGGCAATGCGCAATTCACCCCCAGCCATCCAAAATGACACAGCCCGCTGGACCGTGGTGACCCTGCAGTAACGCGGATGTCACGTGATGGGCGCAAAGACGTGCCGGAGGCCCCATCTGCCCAGCAGGGCAGGGGGGGACAGCAGGAGGCATAAAAACCTCCTTAGTGACACATCACAGCTCTCAGACCAAAACAGGGATCACTGACACTAACAAAGAGCAGCACATGGAGAAAACCGGAATGTAAACCTAAATGGGAAGTGACCCATGTGTATAAAAACATACATGCAAATAACAGCTTTTATCTGTTAAATTTTACTTGAATCATCCATCATACTACATGTATCATTCTTACTGGCTTGGCATTCGTTTATACTATTAAGTATGTATGTTCTTTGAATAAATTCAGATTGTACTTCTGTCATGTTTATTGGCCAAACTGTGCTCACCTCACTCAAAGTCCCAGTGCGAATAGTTTTTTTTGTTGTATACAGGGATTGTATGAACAAATTCCTTTCAGGGGAAACCCTAAAGTTTATCATTGTTAAATGCAATGGCATGTACACTGCTATAATATTAATAATACTAACCCACCAGTAGGTATATTTATAGTGCTATAATTACCTTTTATTAAAGGAACATATAATATATATAGAAAAATTTACGTCCTCACTTCTGGCATATTATAGGTAGTCCACGGGGCAAACAGAAGCTGAAAACTCCTTCACAAAATTAAATTTGGTTCCCTCAAGGGGAGTCTATAAAATAGAATAGAATGACGATAATAATAATAATAATAATAGTAGTAATAAATATCAATATTTAAAAATTCATTTGCAAGGTTTTATAGAGGTGCAATGGATCATTTATTAATTATATTAAATTCAGGACCTACCACGAAAAAGGTCTTTCAAACTTGACTTGCCCCAAAGCCAATGTTACTTCATTCAAGCAAAACCTGGCATAGTCTGCAAGGTAAATAGGAGAGTATACTTGCCATCAAAAAATTTCCACCAATCAAATATTCTCCATGTATCTGGGCCTTTCCGACACAGGTTACCAAGGCTGTGGAACAATTGACCCCCCCCGTACAAGGAGGACATTTCGATTAGAAACAACTCTAGGCATTAAAAAATTTAAGTAATTATACATCAATAGTAATCAAACCAGCCAACAAGGGTGGGAATGTGGTGGTGATGGATGCAGACCGATACGGATGTGTATGTGTAAAAATGAGATGGGATGTGTAAAAATATTTTGAATAACAAAAGCTGGTACAGATTGGTACCTGAGGACAGTTTTAGTTTGTTCCAGTCGAAAATTACTAAATTGATTGCACAAGCTTATAATTCTGAGGTAATCGATAATGAGACCCATGAATTATTTTAAGTTAAGCATCCAAAAATACCTGTCTTTTATTCATTACCGAAAATCCACAAAAACTTTGCTGACCCACTCGGATGTCCAATAATCTTGGGTATCGGGCTTTACTCTGAACCTGCTAGTAAATTCATTGATTTCTTTTTGATGTCACATGTGACAAGTTTACCCTCTTATATTAAAGACACTCCAGATTTATTACACACCCTAGAGGGAATAACCCTTCCAGAAGGCGCAACTCTTGTTGCAATTGATGTTAATGCATTGTATTCAAGTATCCCACATAATTGTGGGCTACAGACAATACGTTTATTCTTACAAACTACGGACAAACACCAGCGACCACTTAACTCAGACTGAGACTTTTGGAGCACATTCTACACAGTAATGTGTTCACATATGGGGGCTCCCACTACCTCCAGGTCCAGGGTGTCGCTATGGGGACCTTGTGTGTCCCCTCTTATGCCTGCCTGTACCTGGGGGGTGGGAGCAACAACTTTTTGCCAGGGAGGACTTGTCAATGTACACAGGTATATCGATGATATCCTCATGGTATGGACAGGCTCCCTTCCTGAATTGAATTTGCTTTTTGAAAAGTTGGAAGACAATGTCTTCAATCTTCATTTTACTCATATAATATCAAATTGTATCACCTTTCTGGATCTTAACATTTCCATTCAGCCTAATGGCTAGTTGCCCTGTCACTGTTTAGAAAGGAAACAGTGGGTAACACAGTTTTGAGGGCAAATAGCTCTCATCCCACTAATTTAATCAGAAGTATCCCATATGGACAATACTTGCGTATTAAGTGTAACTGTTCAAACCCTTAAGATTATGAAGCACTGGTTCTTATAGACAGGCTACTTATTTGTAGATACAGTAAAAAATGCTTTAAAGTCCTCGCTTCGGCAGGACATATACTAAAATTGGAAAAAAAAAAAAATGCCTTAAAAAAGCTCATAAAAAAGTGTGTGGTCGCCTGCGCTCGGAACTTCTTTTTAAATGGAAAATACAAGATTCAAGTAGGTGATACAGTAAAATTGATCACTACTTATGCTTACCATCATGATGTAATAAGGGAAACAATCCAGAAATGCTGGTACCTTCTTAGTACAGAGGACATCATAGGGAAATATGTAAGACCCAACCCAGAAATTGTCTTTAGACGTGGTAGATCCCTAAGAGACAAATTGGTTCATAGTAAATCTATGGGTCTTTCCCCAACAGAAGAGGGCCCTCTGAGCACCTACAAATGTGGGGGCTGCTCTGAGTGCCCCTAAATTAGGGAGGGTGTGAGCTGTGTTCTCCCCAATGGGGAAAGATTTAGACCACGTTACCATGTCAACTGCACCACAATAGGGGTGATCTATCTTATGACCTGTATCTGTGGTGCATTTAAGGTGGGAAAGTCCAACGCATCCATGATCATGTATACTATGTGCCTCCAATAAAACTCAGAATGGCCGCCATTAAGGCCTGAAACACAATCATAACACACTGGCCATGAGTTTCATGGCATTAGACCATGTACAGGAGGATCCCAGAGGGGGAGACTTTGACAAACTAGTCCTACAGCGATAAACCAGATGGATCCATCGCTTAAAGGCCCTTACCCCCCAGGGTTAAATGATGCGATTTGCTTTGGCCCTTGCTTTGGTAATACGGTTCGACTATCGAACTATGTACATATTCTCGGTTTTACTTTTTATTGCCATGCTCAGCCACTGGGGAAAAAGAGAGGGGGGGAGGATGTGGGGTTATCTCCAAATGAGCCATAGTCTGATGACACTGATATTGTACAGTAATGTAAAAGCTGTAATTTATTTGTAATCTATTTGAATTTGTCTTGTAAATATGCAGTTGGGGCTTCTGCTATCAATCAGGCTCGGGTGTGGGTAGTTGCCCTCTTCCAGCATGGCAGCCTGAGTGTCAAGTCACGGTCAAGTGTCTCAACGCTGGCACGCTGTATGGATATGGGCAGGTGCCGCACCCTTCGCCTTTGGCCTGCTCTTTGCCTCAACAGCCTGGTGATGATCGGAGAGCCACACCTGCCTATGACGCATGTGTGACATCATTGGGCGTGAAGGCGCCATTCCATCTGAGGTGCCTGCGGCCATTTTAGATTAGTATCAGACAGCCAGATAATTTTTCCGACTGTCGGGTCCCAGCTGGGGCAAATACGAGGCAATTAGGGGCATACTGTAACGCCGAGCGCTCCGGGTGTCCCATCCATCCCGAATCGCTCACGGCGCCCGTTGTCCTGCAGCGCCTCGGTCAGCTCCTCTGACCGCAGGCACTGCTCTGCCGATGGGATGCGATCCTCGCGGCGGCCTCCGTCCGCCCGGGGATCGCATCTCTCTCCCCTCACCTGCCCCCGCCTGTCTCTCTCGGCGCGCGCGTCCCCGCTCCCCAGGCGCGCGCGCGCGCACTCAGGCTATGTCTTAAAGGGCCAGCGCACAAATGATTGGTGCCTGGCCCAAATTACTGTCACACCCCAAAACACTTATAAACCCACTTCCCCTTCCTATCCTGGCCGGATCTTGTGTTGCCATAGTGCCCAGTGAAAGCGTTAGCGTGTTTTGCTCCTGCTTGTGTATCCAGACCCCTGCTGTTGCCCCTGACTACGTACCATTGCCGCCCGCCTTGACCTTTCGCTACGTTTGACCTCGCCTCTGCCTTATCCCTGTGTACCATGCCTGTCTCAGCTGTCAGTGGGGTCGAGTTGCTATTGGAGGACACGACCTGGTTGCTACCGCCGCTGCAAGTCCATCCCGCCTTGCGGCGGGCTCTGGTGAAAACCAGTAGCAACATTAGAACCGGTCCTCCAATACAACCCGTGCTATCGCCTCATTGACATAGGGGATCCACCTCCCAATTCCCGCCATACCCGGAGCGTAACAGTAGATCCGGCCATGGATCCCGCTGAGGTCCCGCTGCCAAGCCTCTCGGACCTGACCACGGTGGTCGCTCAACAGGGTCAGCAATTGGCGCAGTTGACCGCTATGCTGCAGCAGCTTCTGCCATCTCCACCTCTTGCTCCGGCATCTCCTCCACCGCGAGCTGCTGTCACTAGAATCCGCCTGTCTCTTCCTGACAAGTTCAACGGGGATCCCAAACTGTGCCGAGGGTTCCTATCCCAATGTTCCCTCCACCTGGAGATGTTATCGGACCAATTCCCCACAGAGCGGTCAAAGGTGGCGTTCGTGGTTAGCCTGCTGTCGGATAAGGCCCTAGCCTGGGCTACACCGCTTTGGGACCGGGGCGATCCTGCCACAGCTTCAATCCCGGCCTTTTTTTCTGAAGTTCGCAGTGTCTTCGAGGAGCCAGCCCGGGCCTCCTCTGCCGAGACGGCTCTCCTGAACCTTGTCCAGGGGAATTCTTCAGTAGGCGATTTTGCCATTCAGTTCCGCACCCTGGCATCTGAACTCTCTTGGAACAATGAAGCCCTCTGCGCGACCTTGAAAAAGGGCCTATCTAGTCACGTCAAAGATGTGCTAGCCGCACGAGAAATTCCTGCTACCCTGTCCGAACTCATCCAGCTGGCCACCCGCATTGACATGCGTTATTCCGAACGACGCCTAGAGCTACGCCAAGAAAGAGACTTGGTTCGCGTCAGGCGGTTTCCTCGCCTGGCTCCTCTCTTCCAGAATCCTCTGCAACCTATGCAAGTGGATCGGTCTCGCCTGACCACACAAGAGAGGACTCGCCGCTGAGACCATAATCTGTGCCTGTATTGCGCCAGTCCTGACCATTTTTTAAAGGATTGCTCTATCCGCCCTCAGCGTCAGGGAAACGCTCGCACCTAGCTAACGTGGGAGAGGCGTTACTAGGTGGGGATTCTTCCTCTCCACGTCTGACTGTTCCAGTGAGGATTTCGTTGCCCAAGAAGTCCTCTTTCTCCGCTGTGGCCTTTCTGGACTCTGGTTCTGCAGGAAACTTCATTGAAGCCTCACTCATCAACAAATTTAATGTTCCAGTTATCCGTCTCGTCAAGCCTTTTTTCATCACCTCTGTAAATGGTCAAAACCTGAACTGTATCGTGCGCTATCGCACTGAACCTCTCCTCATGAGAATTGGAGTTCTCCATCACAAAAAGATTAGCTTCTTTGTGTTACCCAACTGTACCTCTGAGATCCTTTTGGGCCTACCCTGGCTCCAGCTACATTCTCCTACCCTCGACTGGGCCTCGGGGGACATCAAAAGTTGGGGTCCCTCCTGCCACAGGCATTGCCTCAAAGCGGTGCCCACTAAACAAGTTTTCGTCGCTACCTCTCTGCCTACTCTCCCCCAGCCCTACCGGGACTTTGCCGATGTATTTTGCAAGAAACAAGCTGAGGTCCTGCCGCCACATAGACCCTTTGATTGCCCTATTGATCTTCTTCCTGGCACCACTCCGCCCCGGGGCAGAATCTACCCTCTCTCCATCCCGGAGACACAAGCTATGTCAGACTACATCCAGGAAAACCTCAAAAGAGGTTTCATCCGCAAGTCTTCTTCCCCTGCTGGAGCCGGATTCTTCTTTGTCGCCAAAAAGGACGGGTCCTTACGTCCCTGCATTGACTATCGTAATCTTAATAAGATCACTGTAAAAAATCGTTACCCGCTGCCCCTTATCTCTGAACTTTTCGACCGTTTACGCGGAGCAAGAATTTTTACCAAGCTGGACCTCCGGGGCGCATATAATCTCATCCGTATCCGTAAAGGTGATGAATGGAAAACCGCCTTTAACACCCGTGACGGACACTTTGAATATCTCGTCATGCCTTTTGGTTTATGCAATGCTCCTGCGGTTTTCCAAGACTTTGTAAATGAGATTTTCAGGGATTTGCTGTATTCTTGTGTTGTTGTCTATCTGGATGATATCCTGATTTTCTCCTCTAGCTTGGAGGTGCATCGTCTTCATGTCCGTCAAGTACTCCAACGGCTCAGAGACAACCATCTTTACGCCAAACTAGAGAAATGTCTCTTTGAACGCGGCAGTCTTCCCTTCCTGGGTTACTTAGTCTCTGGACAAGGTCTCCAAATGGACCCTGAGAAGCTTTTTGCCGTCCTAAACTGGCCACTTCCTACTGGACTACGGGCCATTCAGCGGTTCCTCGGATTCGCCAATTATTATCGCCAGTTTATTCCTCACTTCTCCACCATTGTCGCGCCTATTGTGGCGCTAACCAAAAAGGCTGCGAATCCTAGGTCCTGGCCTCCTCAAGCTGATGAGGCATTTAACCACCTTAAGTCTGTCTTTGCCTCTGCACCCGTTTTGTCCAGGCCTGATCCTCTCAAACCGTTTCTCCTGGAAGTCGATGCCTCCTCTGTGGGAGCTGGAGCTGTGCTTCTTCAGAAAGATTCTAAGGGCAAGAACATAACCTGTGGGTTTTTTTCTAAGACCTTTTCTCCCCCCGAAAAAAACTATGCCATCGGAGACCGTGAATTACTGGCCATTAAGGTGGCACTTGAGGAATGGAGACATCTCCTTGAGGGATCCGTTCACCTCATCACGATCTTCACGGATCACAAAAATCTCTCTTATCTCCAGTCTGCCCAGCGATTAAACCCACGTCAAGCTAGGTGGTCGTTGTTTTTTGCTCGCTTCAATTTTGAGATCCATTTCCGTCCCGCGGACAAAAATGTCAGGGCTGATGTCCTATCACGTTCCACCGATACTTCTGAGTCCGAGTCTCCGGTACAACACATTATACCCCCTGAGTGTCTGATCTCTTCTGCCCCTGCCTCTTTGGTGCAAGTTCCTCCTGGGAAAACCTTGGTCCCCCCACGTCTTCGTCTTCAGATTCTCAAATGGGGCCACTCCTCTCAGCTAGCTGGTCATTCTGGAGTCAAGAAGTCCTCCCAACTGATTTCCAGATATTACTGGTGGCCCTCCTTAAAAAAGGATGTGACGGACTTTGTACAAGCCTGCACTATATGTGCTCGAGACAAGACCCCTCGCCAAAAGCCTGCTGGTCTTCTTCATCCTTTGCCTGTGCCAGAACAACCTTGGGCCCACATAGCTATGGACTTCATCACGGACCTTCCCCCTTCCCACGGCCATACAACCATATGGGTGGTCGTTGATCGCTTCTCCAAAATGGCACATTTTGGAGAAGACCGCTTCCAGGTCTCCCTTCTGCACCTATACTTGCAAAACATTTCTTCCTCCAGATTTTTCGTCTTCATGGACTTCCATCTCACATCGTCTCGGATAGAGGCGTTCAGTTTGTGTCTAAATTCTGGAGAGCCCTCTGCAGTCAATTGAAAGTCAAACTGGACTTTTCCTCTGCCTACCATCCGCAGTCCAATGGACAAGTGGAGAGAGTCAACCAAATCCTTGGGGCCTACCTGCGACACTTTGTCTCTGCTCGTCAAGACGACTGGGTTGACCTCTTGCCCTGGGCCGAATTTTCTTATAACCTGAAAGAGTCTGAGTCCTCCTCTAGATCACCCTTCTTTGTAGTATACGGCCGTCATCCTCTACCCCCCCTACCCTTCCCCACTTCTTCCGGAGTCCCTGCTGTAGACGAAGTCACCCAATAACTGTCGTCCATCTGGAAAGAGACCCAAAAGTCGCTTGCCCTGGCCTCTTCTCGCATGAAGAAACATGCTGACACAGTAAAAGAAGACCTCCTCCTGTCTTCTCCCCTGGGGATAGGGTGTGGCTCTCCTCCAGGTACATCAGGTTCCGCATCCCCAGTTACAAGTTGGGTCCCCGCTACCTCGGTCCATTCAAGGTCAAGGCTCGGATCAATTCCGTGTCCTACAAACTGCATCTTCCCCCTTCCCTCCGCATCCCCAACTCTTTCCATGTGTCCCTCCTCAAACCCTTTATCATTAATCGCTTTTCCCCCAAGGTCATCGCTCCGGCTCCTGTCTCCGGGTCCTCCGACATCTTCTCCGTTAAAGAGATCCTCGCCTCTAGAACCGTCCGAGGTAAGCGGTTCTATCTTGTTGACTGGGAGAATTGTGGTCCTGAGGAGAGGTCCTGGGAACCTGAGGGTAACATCATAGACAAAGATCTCATCCTCAGCTTCTGGGGCTCCAGGAGGAGGGGGAGACCCAAGAAGAGGGGGAGACCCAAGGGGGGGGGGGTACTGTAACGCCGAGCGCTCCGGGTGTCCCATCCATCCCGGAGCGCTCACGGCGCCCGTTGTCCTGCAGCGCCTCGGTCAGCTCCTCTGACCGCAGGCGCTGCTCTGCCGATGGGATGCGATCCTCGCGGCGGCCTCCGTCCGCCCGGGGATCGCATCTCTCTCCCCTCACCTGCCCCCGCCTGTCTCTCCCGGCGCGCGTCCCCGCTCCCCAGGCGCGCGCACGCACTCAGGCTATGTCTTAAAGGGCCAGCGCACAAATGATTGGTGCCTGGCCCAAATTACTGTCACACCCCAAAACACTTATAAACCCACTTCCCCTTCCTATCCTGGCCGGATCTTGTGTTGCCATAGTGCCCAGTGAAAGCGTTAGTGTGTTTTGCTCCTGCTTGTGTATCCAGACCCCTGCTGTTGCCCCTGACTACGTACCATTGCTGCCCGCCTTGACCTTTCGCTACGTTTGACCTCGCCTCTGCCTTATCCCTGTGTACCGTGCCTGTCTCAGCTGTCAGTGGGGTCGAGTTGCTATTGGAGGACACGACCTGGTTGCTACCGCCGCTGCAAGTCCATCCCGCCTTGCGGCGGGCTCTGGTGAAAACCAGTAGCAACATTAGAACCGGTCCTCCAATACAACCCGTGCTATCGCCTCATTGACATAGGGGATCCACCTCCCAATTCCCGCCATACCCGGAGCGTAACAACATAATTGAAAGTGAGTAAATAAGTAGTATTGGAGGTTGGAGGAGGAGGGGGGGTCTTGGGGTCGCCAGGGGTACATGTATGTGTATGTATTTGTGTGTATGCATGTTTGTGTATATGTGTGTGTATGCATGTTTGTGTATGAATGAATGAATGAATGATTTGCATAGCGCTGCAACTGCGAACTGAATCGCCTCGAGGCGCTTGTGTATGTGTGTGTATGTATGAGTGTATGTGTGTATGTAAGTGTGGGTGTATGCATGTGCGAGTATATGTACATGTGTGTGTGCGTATGTGTGTGTGTGTCTTTGTGGAAGTGGATAGGCCCAAGCAGAGGTCCCTGGGGGAACATCATTGCATTATGTGGTAAATAAATTATTGTATTTTGATATAAGTACTAAAAGCTTGTCATTCTATTTAGATGGCAGGTATAGAAAGTCCTGATGAAAGACCTTGTCCAAGAAACACGTTTGGCTGTAAAGACTACCATGCGCAATCATTGCAATGTTGGAGACTGATTGGTTTTAAAATTTTATTTTATTATAGCTTGTTGTTATAGTGATCAAATTGTCTTAGTTTAATGCTGCACACACACACGATCGGAATTTCGGCCAGCAAAAGACCGATGAGAGCTTTTCGACGGGAAATGCAACCGCGTGTATGCTCCATCAGACTTTTGCTGTCGGAATTTCCGCCAGAAAAAGATTGAGAGCATATTCTCAATTTTTCCGACTGAAAAAGTTCCGATGAGAAATTCTGATCGTCTGTGGCAATTTTGACGCGCAAAATTATGACGCATGCTCGGAAACAATTTGACATTTTCTCGGCTCGTCGTAGTGTTGTACGTCACTGCGTTCTTGACGGTTGAAAGTTCAGCAAACTTTTGTGTGACCGTGTGTATGCAAGCCAAGCTTGAGCGGAATTCCGTTGGAAAAACCATCCAAGATTTTTCTGTCGGAAAATCCGCTCGTGTGTACGCGGCAAAAGTGTATTTGAGAAAAAGTAGCAGAGGGCCATCAATGAGTACCTGTGCAACTACGGCACCAGGACAGGGTCAGGGGAGCTTGTTTTTTTTTTCCCACGCCAGTGGGCCATGATCAGGGATGGGTGCACTGTCCTGTCACCATTTGAGGAGGCCATGAGGATGGTGAGCAATGACAGTGCATGCATCAGTGACACTGTCCCTCTTGTCCACCTGTTGGAGCACACGCTGCGTGGGATAATGGACAGGGCACTTGAGGCAGAACAGAGGCAGGAAGAGGAGGACTTCCTTACCTCTCAAGGCCCCCTTTATCCAGACAGTGTTCCTGCTGGCCCGCCGATCACACAGGAAGAGGACGAGGAGAAGGAGGAGGATTGCGCCAGCATGGAGGTGGAGTCTGGCACTCAGCATCAGCAGCAGTCTTTTAGGGATCATTCACAGTCCCAAGAAACCCAAGGACTTGTACGTGGCTAGGAGGAGGTGGCTGCGGATCATGTCATCCTTAGTGACCCAGAGGACTCCTGACCGAATGCCTCAGCTAACCTACGCTGCATGCTCTCCCTGATCCTGCAAAGCCTGCGGAAGGATCCTTGTATTCATTGGATCAAGGAGGGGGATCATTACTTGCTGGCAACCCTCCTTGATCCATGTTACAAGGATAAGGTTGCCGACCTTATATTGCCATCACAGAGGGAGCAGAGGATGAAACATCTCCGGGAGGCCTAACAGAAAGGTCTGTGCAACGCGTTTCCAGAGACTGGGAGGTTCCAAATTCCTGGTCCTGGACAACATGTTGCTGAGGCTTCGGTCAGTCACAGAAGGAGCGGTGGAGAAGGTGGCCGTCTGACCGATGCGTTCAGAAAATGTTTTAGTCTGCAGCCCCAAGGTATGGTTGGTTCCAGCAACCATGGCCAGCGTCTGATTTACATGGTCCAGGAATACCTAGGGGCAAGGTCAGACTTGGACACCTTTCCCACCGAAAATCCTCTGGGTTACTGGGTCTTGAGGATGGATCACTGGCTAGAGCTTGCACAGTATGCAATTGAGCCACTGGCCTGTCCTGTCCACCGACTCGGTTGATCGTCTGACCTTCATAAAAATGAATCAGTCTTGGATCACCACCAGCTACCAAGCACCTGATGTTGATGTAACAGAATATTTTTTTTTTCAAATGTCAGATCCCTTCAAGACTGCCTATGCTGATGCTGAGTGACAATCCTGTTATGCTGAGTGACTATCCTCTTCCTCCTCAATGATCAGGCTGATAGCTTGTAAGAACATTTTTGGTTCTGGGCGCCGCCACCAGTGGCTAAGGCCCAATTTTTCAGCCCCTGTTTAACAGGGGCCTGTAATTACAATTGTTGATGCAATACTTTGCAGCAGGGCTCATTCCTGCACTCCAACTAGAGTATATGTGAGGGGTTGCAGTGTTGTGGCACCAGCACCAGTGCCTAAGGCCCAATTTTTCATCCCCTGTTTAACAGGGGCGTGTAATTACAATTTTTGATGCAATACTTGGCAGCAGGGCTCATTCCTGCACTCCAACTAGAGTATCTGTGAGGGGTTGCAGTGTTGTGGCACCAGCACCAGTGCCTAAGGCCCAATTTTTCAGCCCCTGTTTAACAGGGGCGTGTAATTACAATTTTTGATGCAATACTTTGCAGCAGGGCTCATTTCTGCGCTCCAACTAGAGTATCTGTGAGGATTTGCAGTGTTGTGGCACCAGTGCTTAAGGCCCAATTTTTCTGCCCCTGTTCAACAGATGCATGTAATTACAATTCTTGATATAATATTTCACAGCAGGGCCCGTTCCAGCGCCCACCAAGAGTAACTGTGAGGACTTACAGTGTTGTGGCACCAGCACCACCACCACCAAAGGCCGAATTTTTCTACCACTGTTCAACAATGGCATGTAATTACAATTCTTGATATAATAGTTCACAGCAGGGCATTTCAGCGCCCACCAAGAGTCACTTTGAGGGCTTACAGTGTTGTGGCAACACCCACACCCTAGGCCCAAATTTCTGCAGAGCATATATGGCAGGCCCCTACTTTCAAACATCGAACTTACAAACGTCTCCTACTTGCAAACGGAAGGAGACAACAGGAAGTGGGATAAAATCTACCCATATGAAGGGAAATTCTCTCCTGTAAGAGTTGATATGGGAAAAAAGTGTCTTCTCTCCAGTCTCCCCTGATGCTTTATCCCAATCCTTGTTTTACTAAAAAACCCACATTTTCAAAAAACATTTGTCATTGGGACCGAAAGTCCGGTGAAATCTTCTGAAGAGGTGCACAGACAGCAAAAAAGATGTTACAGGGGTGATAACCCTTCCCTATGTTTTCCAAAAAGCTTAAAAATAGATTTTTGGACGGGTCACGTGACTTCATTAGGGGTGGTGAAGTCACGTGACCCGTGACGAACACGCGTCGGGATCTCACCACACCTGACCGGAAGTGACGCCATCGAGCTCGCTGCTCGTTCCTATTCTGTCTGATTGTATTTTTTTGAAATGCGAGTACCCATTTCTACTGTATTATTACTGTGCAATAAATCGTTTTTATACAAAAACATACTACACTATGAGGTTACTTCCTCTCCCTATATACATTGAGGCAACCCCCCCCCCTACCTGGAAATACCTTCGCCCACCTGTAAGGACAAAACTACTAGGATTTGCTACTAAAAGGACCTGGGGCATCCAGCTGGGAGGACGGTCACCAAGGACCATAAAGCTTTTTATATTCATGCTGTAACCTTACAGCTGTAAGGTAAGGGGCC
This sequence comes from Lithobates sylvaticus, assembly GCA_028564925.1. Classification (NCBI taxonomy): domain Eukaryota; kingdom Metazoa; phylum Chordata; class Amphibia; order Anura; family Ranidae; genus Lithobates; species Lithobates sylvaticus. The sequence goes on from CM053035.1 coordinate 105,032,815, forward strand.
ATCCACACTATCCCCACTAGGATCACATAGAATAAGGAGCACCACAAGAAAGTCACAGATTCACATTGCTTCACCAGTTTAAAACTGCAGCACTGGCACTTTTCTTGGACTGAAGAAATTACTATTTCACTCAACATTGATATGAACTTTTTCCTGGACCATATATTATGCGATTCCATTCACTGAAATCACTCGGCACTTTATTTGTTTTACTTATTTAATTTCGCATATATTTAGTTGCATTTCTCTTTTACTCCGGGTCCTTTCACCTGTTACGGTACCCTTCTGAGATTATTTATACTGAGCCAACTTTTGGCTACTTATTTATAGTTTCTGGCTCGCACCTATTTATTGTTTGCTTGCACATATTCATTTAGTGACCTTACGTCAAGGCACGTTTCTTTTATATACCAACCTTTGACACACTTATCACTGCTATATTTATCCTGAACACTGCTTATCATTTTATTCACCACTGGATTTATTGTGAATACCTACTTGATGCGTTTTTTATCCATTGTTGATGTCTGTCTGCTATGTGTTTTTAGCCAGGACTTGATTTCCTAATACCTGATCTTTTACCTTCTATCGTTGTGTTTTAGTTTAAATTTATTGCGCGCCATTACTTCCTCTATATCTTACTTAATTTGGGTTCAGACATTTCCCTTAAGTGGTTGCTGCATTTTTTTAGGTACTAGTCTGTGGGTTGGCGCAGGATTATCTTTTACATTTTTATTGATTGATTGACTGCTTCTGTGGACAGGTGTCTTTTATACAGGTAACAAGCTGAGATTAGGAGCACTCCCTTTAAGAGATTTCTTATAATCTCAGCTGGATACCTGTGGAGAAGACACCTGGGAGCCATAAATCTTGCTGATTTATAGGGGATCAAATACTTATAAATTGATTTGCATTTTAATGAGTGAAATAACTTTTTTGAAATGAGTTTTTCTGGATATTTCTATTGTTATTCTACCTCTAACTGTTAAAATAAACCTACCATTAAAATTATAGACTGGCCATTTCTTTGTCAGTAGACAAATGTACCAAATCAGCAGGGGATCAAATACTTTTTTTCCCCCTCGCTGTATATAAAAGTTGCCATACCTGGAATTCAACTTTAATAATCACTACATACATGAAAGTAGAGGAAACTAGACATATGTACTTATGTTCCTGCAACATTAAGCATGTATCATTAAGCATGTATTTGTGAAAACAAGTGTTTATGGAGTACCCACTGCTGTGGATCAGTTAGCAATTCAAACCTTTGTACTTTTTGTTACCTAACTGTGTATAAGAGTTTAAAAATGTATTATGCTTTTAAGTACTAACTGACATACATTTATGCATTATTATTTGCTAAAGCTATAAACTGCTAAAATGATTGTAAACCTCTGACATGAAATATGAACAAAGCATATCCCTCTTTGGTGTGTGCATGTCTCTATTCAGAGAACTAAGTGTAATTTCTGCCTGATGCCTTGTTCATCTGCTATTTGCCTGAGCCAAGTATTTATTTTACCAAGTATTACCTTCAGCTCCCCATCCACTGCTGTGGAAGACTGCAGATAAGGTACAACATTTGTAGGAGGTTTTGTTTCATCTCCGTGTATCACCCAAGGCTAGTCATTTCACTAGTAAGGGTTTACACTTTACTTCCTGAAAATACCAGGTACTCCTTCCAAGAGCCAGCCTACTGCTTGCATCAGGGCAGGAGGAGTACTGAGTCAGGATGTTGTGATATTTTCAGGAAGCTATGTACAGCACCCTCCTTGCCCCTTTTGTCAGCCAAGATCTGCCTGCATTGCATAGAGAAACACAAGTACCCCCGGAAGTTGAGACAGGGTCTACAGCAAAGTACTAGGGGCAGACATTCCCAAATGAAATAATTCATATATGTTTAAACAATAGAAACTCATATGTTACTGGTGCACCATATGAAAAAGCATGGGCAATTTAACATCTCTCTTTGTAAAGGTCTCTCTCCCTGAGGCCAGCTGACACACCAATCTTCCACTGTAAGCCTAGACTGTCATGAAGGCTGACAGAAGACATGCCCAGCAATGATATCACAAGACCCTGTGCATGGGCACACCCTGATCCAGGTCAGCAACTGACCTTGCTGACCCCTGGAACCTGGACAGGAGGGGTGGTGGGGGCAGCATTTATTGGAACCATTTACTATGCTTCCATAATAAATTAACAAGGTGAGTGATTAATACTGATTACTCACTCTGTTTATTCAGAAAAGGAAGGGGTCGGTAAATCGCATATTCCCCTGCTCTCAATCCTAGAGAAGCAGACAGTGCTGCGGAGGAGGGGAGACCAGGGGAGAAGATGGGGTGGGGTGGGGCGTCTGAGCAGCAGAAAGAAGATGAACAGAAAAAGGAGAGACGGGGGTGGCTACATTGAAACATACAGCTTGGGAGTGAGCACGCACTACTTGCCCTCAAAGGAAGCGGACTGCTATAGAGACACACAAAGAAGAGTAGCCAGTTCACACTGTACAGTATTTTTTAAATACATTTTTCCTTTTTTTCAACATCCCTTATGGCAGTGCCCAACATTCAATGTCCTTTATTGACAATAGTTAACTTCCTCCACCCAAAATTAAAAAAACACAATTAGCATTTTATTCTCCCTTCTACTATGAAAAGGCAAATGCATTTGTGCATATATCCTTAAGGCTGGGTTCACACATATGCGGTTGCGGTTTGCAGCCCTGAGTCCGGTGCGTTTCTGTTCACCAGTCAGGTGCGATTCAGGTGTAATTTTTTACCTGAATTTTCACATGAACAGTTCCCAAAAATAATGTAATAAAAAAGAAAATCACAAATCGTGTAAAATTCCCAAATGAAATAATTCATATATGTTTAAACAATAGCAAATCACAAGTTACTGGTGCATATGAAAAAGCATGGGCAATATAACATCTCTCTTTGTGAAGGTCTCTCTCCCTGAGGCCAGCTCACACACCAATCTTCCACTGTAAGCCTAGACTGTCACTGAAGGCTGACAGAAGACACGCCCAGCAATGATATCATAAGACCCTGCCCCCACTTGTTTCCCCCAGAACAGGTTTTCAAGGGTACAGCTTGATCACTGCAAGTTGATCAACATATGGGAATCTCATTCTCATATCACTAAAAAACAACAAAAGATTTACCCTAAGGGGACTTTAACCACTTTCAGACCAGACCATTTTGCTGGCTTAAGACCATAGCACTTTTTGCGATTCGGCACTGCGGCACTTTAACGGTCGTGGCTCCCAAACACAATTGACATCCTTTGTTTCCCACAAATAGAGCTTTCTTTTGGTGGTATTTGATCGCCCCTGCGGTTTTTATTTTTTGCGCAATAAACAAAAAAAGAGCGACAATTTTTGAAAAAACGCATTATTTTTTACTTTTTGCTATAATAAATATCCCCCAAAAATATACATATACATTTTTTTTTTTTACTTCAGTTTAGGCCGATACGTATTCTTCTACATATTTTTGGTAAAAAAATCACAATAAGCGATTATTGATTGGTTTGCGCAAAAGTTATAGGGGATAGTTTTATATAGCATTTGTATTAATATTTTTTTTACTAGTAATGGCAGCGATCAGCGATTTTTATTGTGACTGCGACATTATGGCGGACATACGGGAAGCTCATTATCATATCACTACAATGTTTCCTATAATCTAATGTAGGAAACCCATTACCATATTACTATAGCATCGCTCAAAGCAATGCAAAACATACAGTTTGTGGCCCAGTCACAGGCATTATTTACAAACTATCAACCATTTACTGAATAACCAATACACTGTTCAGTAGTAATTATATTATCTAATAATAAATAAATACATGGAAGATTCATTAAAAAACACATACAAAACCTCCCTAAACACCCTAAACTAATATATTCCCACCTATTAACCCTATAATGGCCTTATAACCAGAACAGAATATGGAAATACTCACAATACGTGTACTGTAAATAAAATTCATACATAAAACATAATCTATAAGAATACATACTGCTAAAAAAATATTTTCATTAATAAAAGCAGCATGTACAGTGCCTTGAAAAAGCATTTATACCCCTTGAAATTGTCCACATTTTGTCATGTTACAATAAAAAATGTAAATGTATTTTGTTGGAATTTTATGTGATAGACCAACACAAAGTGGCACATAATTGTGAAGTGGAAGGAAAATGATAAATGGTTTTCAAAATATTTTACAAATAAATATGTGAAAAATGTGGCGTGCATTTGTATTCAGCCCCCTTTACTCTAATACCCCTAACTAAAATCTAGTGGAACTAGGGGCATGTACATCTGAGGATGAGACCCAAGAGCGTCCCTCATGACCGTACCCTTTCCAATGCACCAGGTACTGTAGGCACCCACGGAACCTACGGGAGTCAACAATAGACTGTACTTCATACTCCTCATGGTTCTCAACCTGTATAGGGTGAGGATGAGGCACCGAGGTGGTGAAGCGGTTGCAGACCAAAGGTTTTAATAAGGAGACATGAAATACATTCGAGATACGCATATTAGAAGGAAGGTCTAATAGTCATGCGTAAGTGACTGGGTTAATCCTGTAAAGAATACGGAAAGGCCCAATAAACCGAGGTGCGAAATTCAGAGAGGGAACACGAAGTCGGAGGTTGGTAGATGACAGCCAGACTCTGTCCCCAACCTGGAAGGAAGGCACAGGCAGGCGTCTGCGATCAGCATGGAGTATGTACCTATCATTAGCATGTCGCAAAGCCTCCTGGACTTGTGCCCAAGTGGAACGAAGACCACGGAGATGCTCCTCTAATGCAGGAATACTCTGTGGAACAAATGAGTCAGGCAACATAGAAGGCTGGAAACTATAGTTCGCCGTAAACAGGGACTATTGGGAAGCAGAATTCAAGGCACTACTGTGAGCAAACTCTGCCCACGATAAGAGGTTTGACCAGTTGTTATGATGGTTAGAAATATAGCAATGTAGGAATTGCTCCAAGAACTGATTGGCTTGTTCTGCAGCCCCAATAGACTGCGGGTGATACGCAGAGGAGAAAGCAAGCTGAATTCCCAACTGTGCACAAAAGGCTCGCCAGACCTGGGACACAAACTGACTACCCCTGTCCAAGACAATCATCTTGGGTAGCCCATGTAAGCGAAAGATCTCCCGAGCAAAAATGGAAGCCAGTTCCTTAGAAGTGGGCAACTTCTTAAGTGGAATACATTGGGACATTCAACCACCGTAAGGATAACTGTGTTGTGTAACTGTGTTGCCCTGGGAGTTGGGTAACTCCACAATGAAATCCATAGACATGTGGGTCCAGGGCCTCTCTCCATTGGGTATAATTTGTAGGAGGCCCACTGGAAGGTGTCGTGGAGTCTTACTCTGAGAAAACACAGAACAGGCAGCTACGAAGGTGGTTACATCAGCACATAGACTAGGCCACCAGAATTGTTGGGAAATGGCCCAAAAGAGTTGATTCTTCCCAGGGTGGCCAGCAGCCTTGGGAGAATGGTAAGTCTGTTTCCACCAAAAAGGTGGGTGTGTAGTGATATAAGGCATCCTAGTGTACAAATCCAATAAAAATGTTATAAAAAAAGGTTTGTGCACCCTGATAAGGGTGTGCAGGCAAAAAGAAAAGCCAATTAGGTGAAATAGTATATACGTGTGGAGGTGTAGTTACCTGGATATTATATATATCGTGGTGGAATTGTGTGGAATGAACTGCCTGCTGGGCGCTGCTAATGTAACCCGGGCGTGTGCATGCCAACCTCATGTGTTGACGTCAAAGCAGCATAGGGAAAGCAAGGGGACCGCCCATCTGTGATGCACCGATCACAGTGAGTGCCCGCCTGCCTACCGCTGCAGCACATCATGGAAAAAACACACGTTCCCGTACATGAACACACGTGAACATGATGCCGATGCACTGAGGTCATGTACCGCCCCCATTGCATCATAGAGATGGGCAGAGGGAGGAGATCTGGGTGCATCGAAACCCCAGAACTGAGACCAGAAAGCCCAGCCCCACCACCCATATGTTGGACTAAATAGGAGATGGACAATGGGGATACCACCAAAGGATCGCATAGGTCTCTTTGGGCAGATGGAATTAGGAGTGGTCATTGTAATAATAATTATAAACTGGCAAATCTTAAACTGAATTGTAAATCATATTATGACTAGTGGTAAATCGACTAAGTTAAAGATGATCAGATAAAAGTATGTGTAAATATGACAATATAATTAAACATAATGTTGAAATAGTTTTAATGTTGGGTTGGTCAGGTCACTAAAACGGTTGTCTTCCACCCATATATTGGAATTTAAGGACGAGTGTGACCTGTCCCAGCCTTTGTATAACAATGACATGCCTCCATCCCTATTTGTTTGAAAGAAAATGATAGATATCTTTTGACATGCCTCATCTAAAGTCCCAATTCCAATTCCTAATTGTTTCGTGTAAGAATAGATTGAATTTAATTGAATGCAGTGTCATAATCCCCTAAGGGTGGTCCATGATATTAAATATACATCAATAATTAATAATGTATACTGAATATTGTAATCATAAAGGATTTACATAATAATATTCATATAAAAGTATTTAATAATCAATAAACATGGTTGATACAGTCAATGCAAAATAAATCAGAACAATTAACATAATCGATACAGTTAATACAGGGGTCAATGAATGAAAATACATAATTTAGGCACCCTTTAGTTGGAAACTCAATGCTTTTTATAGCTTGTAACCAATCATCAGGAGCCAGGTGCACGTATATACTAAAGAATTGGAGTAATTTACTACTAGTCAATATATGATCTACAATTCAGTTTAAGATTTGCCAGTTTATAATTATTATTACAATGACCACTCCTAATACCATCTGCCCATGGAGACCTATGCGATCCCTTGGTGGTATCCCCATTGTCCATCTCCTTGTTAGTCCAACATATGGTTGGTGGGGCTGGGCTTTCTGGTCTCAGCTCCAGGGTTGCGATGCGCCCAGTTCTCTTCCCTCCGCCCATCTCTATGACGTGACGGGGGCGGGACATGACCTCAGCGCATCGGCGTCATGTTATCACGTTCCGCACGAGGTGCCAATCGACTCCGTGGTGCGGAAACATGTGTTTTTTTCCATCACACGCTGTAGCGGTAGACGGGCAAGCATTCACTGTGATCGGTGCATTGCAGATGGGAGGTCCCCTCGCTTCCCCTCGCTTCCTAACATCAACACATGATGTTGGCGTCAACACGTACATTAGCAGCGACCAGCCAGGGGTTCTTTCCACACAATTGCACCACGAGGAAGTGACCAACTTGTGTTATATATGCAGTATCTCACAAGTGAGTACACTCCTCACATTTTTGTAAATATTTTGTGATATCTTTTCATGTGACAACACTGAAGAAATTACACTTTGCTACAATGTAAAGTAGTGAATGTACAGCTTGTATAACAGTGTAAATTTTCTGTTCCTCAAAATAACTAAACACACAGCCATTAATGTCTAAACCACTGGCAACAAAAGTGAGTACACCCCTAAGTGAAAATGTCTAAATTGAGCCCAGTTAGCCTTTTTCCTCCCCGGTGTCATGTGACTTGTTAGTATTACAAGGTCTCAGGTGTGAATGGGGAGCAAGTGTGTTAAATTTGGTGTTATCGCTCTCACTCTCTCATACTGGTCACTGGAAGTTCAACATGGCACCTCATGGCAAAGAACTCTCTGAGGATCTGAAAAAAAAAGAATTGTTGCTCTACATAAAGATTGCCTAGGCTGTAAGAAGATTGCCAAGACCCTGAAACTGAGCTGCAGCATAGTGACCAATACCATACAGTGGTTTAACAGGACAGGTTCCACTCAGAACAAGCCTCGCCATGATTGACCAAAGAAGTTGAGTGCACATGCTCAGAGTCATATCCAGAGGTTGTCTTTGGGAAATAGACATATGAGTGCTGCCAGCCAGGGGTGGGGGGACAGCCGTTCAGTGCTCAGACTATACGCTGCATCAAATTGGTCTGCATGGCTGTCATCCCAGAAGGAAGCCTCTTCTAAAGATGATGCACAAAAAAGCCTGCAAACAGTTTGCTGAAGTCCTGTGGTCTGATGAGACCAAGATAAACTTATTTGGTTGAGATGGTGTCAAGCGTGCGTGGCGGCAACCAAGTGAGGAGCACAATGACAAGTGTGTCTTGCCTACAGTCAAGCATGGTGGTGGGAGTGTCATGGTCTGGGGCTGCAAGAGTGCTTCTGGTACTGGGGAGCTACACTTCAATAAGGGAACCATGAATGCCAACATGTACCGTGACATACTGAAGCAGAGCATGATCCCCTCCCTTCAGAGACTGGGCCGCAGGGCAGTATTTCAACATGATCTCCAGACCTAAACCCTAGCATCTGTGGGGCATCCTCAAATGAAAGGTGGAGGAGCGCAAGGTCTCTAACATCCACCAGCTCCATGATGTCACCCTGGAGGAGTGGATACAAGCTGTACACTCACTACTTTACATTGTAGCAAAGTGTCATTTCCTCAGTGTTGTCACATGAAAAGATTGGATGAAATATTTACAAAAATGTGAGGGGTGAGCTCACTTTCATGAGATACTGTATAATATCCAGGTAACTACACCTTCACACATATATACTTTTACACCTAATTGGCTTTCCATTTTGCCTGCACACCCTTATCAGGGTGCACAAACCTTGGCTTTTATTCAATTTTTATTTGATTTGTACACATACACTTTTAGGTTAGTGTATATACACTTGGTCTCACTAGGATGTCTTCTATCATGACAGACCCTCCTTTTTGGTGGAAACACATAAATGCATTACCCATCAGTTACACCAGTATCACTCATCACATATTTTACACATCCCTTTTTACAATTCTATTCAATCATTTATGTTTTCTTTTAGAACTGGGTGCATGTCCAAGCATGCTTACCCATCACAATGTGGTAATGTGTTGAAGTGGTCCAGCTTGTTTTCTGGCTGTTACTCTCCCCTATTCCCCATTTCGTTTTCTGCCTCAACCCCGGGTGAGACTACTTAATTCGGGCCACCGTTAAATCCCATTTAGGAGCTGTGATTAGCTTGTGGGTTGTTCTGATAAGTATCATTGAAGCTGGCTGTTCCTTTTCATTTCCCCCTATATAGAGGGTTTCATATACTAACAGATGTTTCATTACTCCAATTCTTTAGCATATACGTGCATCTGAATCCTGATGATTGGTAACAAGCCATGAAGTGCATTAGCCATGAAAAGCACTAAAGGGTGCTGAAATTATATATTTTCATTCGCTGACCCCTGTATTAACTGTATCGATTATGTTCATTGTTCTGATTTATTTTGCATTGACTGTATCAACCATGTCCATTGATTATTAAATACTTTTATATGAATATTATTATTTTGTATATATTATTAATTATTGATGTATATTTAATATCATTGACCACCCTCAGGGGATTATGACATTGCATTAAAGTGGTGGGACACCCTGAAAACCAAAACTTGAAAAAATGTTAGTAACAATTTAAAATGAAAAAAAAAAAAAAATTATTTTTTTTTACTTACCAGAAATGGCTGTTGCTAGGCAGATCGTCCTAATCTGCCTCCTCCAGCGCCGCGGTGATCTTCTCTCCTTCCGTCTTCTAGTGAATGTGGCACGGTGTGTTGTGGGAACTGTGTCCCACAACACACCACGTTCCCCATTCACAAATAAGACTCGCGCATGCGCAGTCGGCCGCGCGCCGACTCGCGCATGCGCAGTAGGATACGTGAAGCCATTTCCCTTACTGAGGATGGCGGCGCTGGACCCGGATCGCCGAGGGACAGCTCGTCCGCCACGAACGACATTGCGGCGCCCTGGGAGGGTAAGTGTACTTATTAACCACTTGCCGACCAGCGCACGACGATATACGTCGGCAGAAGGGCACGTACAGGCAGGAGGGCGTATATATAAGTCCCTCCTTTCTGCCTGTCCGTGCCATCGGGAGCGCGCCGGGAGCGGTGCGCTCCCGCGCTGGTCGGGACCCCCGTGAGTCCGGCCGCGGTCCCCGCGGACTCGATCGCTGTGGGGACACCCGCGATCGTCTCACGGGAAGGCTGAACGGGGAGATGCCATCATAAACAGCATCTCCCCGTTCTGCCTAGCAACTAGTGACGCCGATCTCTGCTCCCTGTGATTGGAGCAGAGATCAGCATTCCCTAGCTGACAGCCACGCCCCCCCCCCACAGTAAGAAACACACCCCTAGGCATACTTAACCCTTACACTGCCCCCTTGTGGTTAACCCCTTCACTGCCAGTGTCATTTATACAGGAAACAATGCATTTAATTAGCATTGATTGCTGTATAAATGACATTGGTCCCAAAAATGTGTCAAAAATGTCCGATGTGTCCGCCATAATGTCGCAGTCACAAAAAAAATCGCTGATCGCCGCCATTACTAATAAAAAAAAAATTATTAAAAAAAATCTTTTTTGTTTATAGCGCAAAAAATAAAAACCGCAGGGGCGATCAAATACCACCAAAAGAAAGCTCTATTTGTGGGAAAAAAAGGACTTCAATTTTGTTTGGGAGCCACGTCGCACGACCGCGCAATTGTCAGTTAAAGCGAACGCAGTGCCGAATCGCAAAAAGGGGCCTGGTCCTTTGGCTGCAAATTGGTCCGGTCTGAAAGTGGTTAAAAGTCAGCAGCGACTTTTTTTTAGCTGCTGACTTTAAAAAAAAAAAATTTCAGGTGAAACACCGCTTTAAATTAAATTCAATCTATTCTTACACTAAACTATTATATATTATACCCTTTGACATGCCCTAAGTCCCAATTCCAATTCCTATGCTTTTCTTTCAAACAAATAGGGATGGAGGCATGTCATTGTTATACTAAGACATAGACAGGTCACACTCGTCCTTAATTTCCATAAGAAGTCCTGCTTGCAAATTGCGAGAAGCCATGTGGGGGACACAGCAAACATGTGGAAGGTGCTCTGGTTAGATGAGACCAAAACTGAACTTTTTGGCCTAAAAGCAAAATGCTATGTGTGGTGGAAAACTAACACTGCACATCCCTGAACACACCATCCCCACCTTGAAACATGTTGATGGCAGCATCATGTTGTAGGGATGCTTTTCTTAAGCAGGGACAGGGAAGCTGGTCAGAGTTGATGGGAAGATGGATGGAGACAAATAGAGCGCAATCTTATGCCGTGTACACACGGCCGGACTTTTCGACAGCAAAGGTCCGACGGAACGAATCCGTCGGACAATTCGATCATGTGTGGGCTTCATCGGACCTTTGCTGTCAAAAAATCAGACGAACTTTAGATTTAGAACATGTTTCAAATCTTTCCTACGGACTCGAGTCCGGTTGAAAAATCAGTTCGTCTGTATGCTAGTCCGATGGCTGAAAACCGACGCTATTGGCTACTGGCTATGAACTTCCTTATTCTAGTCCGGTCGTACGTCCTCAAGGTCGAATCCATCAGACTTTGGTGTGATTGTGTGTGGCCAAGTCCGTTCGTTTGGAAAGTCTGTCGGAAGTCCGCCGAAAGTCCGTCGGGAAGACCGTCGGACCTAGCCTGCCAGAAAGTCCGGTCCTGTGTACACGGCATTAGAAGAAAACCTGTTAGAGTGTGCAAAAGACTTGAGACTGGGGCAGAGGTTCACCTTCCAGCAGGACAATGACCCTAAACAAACAGCCAGAGCTGTATGGAATGGTTTAGATCAAAACATATTCATGTGTTAGAATGGCCCAGTCAAAGTCCAGACATAAATTCAATTGAGAATCTGTGACAAGACTTGAAAATTGCACAAAAGTTCACAGACTCTATCCATCCAATCTGACAGAGCTTGAGTGATTTTGCAAATAGGAATGGGCAAAATTGTCACTCTCTAGATGTGCAAAGCTGGTAGAGACATACCCAAAAACGTGCAGTTGTAATTGCACCAAAAGTATTGGGGGGCTGAATAAAAATCATTTATCATTTTCCTTCTACTTCACAATTATATGCCACTTTGTTGGTCTATCACAAAAAATCCCAATAAAATACATTTAGGTTTTTGGTTGTAACATGACGAAAAAGTAGATAGATACTTTTTCAAGGCACTGTATATTAAATAAATAATGAATGGTGCTGTGCTGTTATAGAACTGTAAGGTGCAAAAAATATGCTCACACACAATGAAAATAAATCATATGATAAAAAATAAACAGATAACCCAAATACTTGCAAACTCCTCAAATAGGTAAAAAAATAAGAACAATCTCTGTGGCAAGAGGAATCAGAGCATAACATGCAAATGTTCAATCAGTGCTCATATTGAAAAATACCATGGCTGATGCGTATATACACACATGAAGTAACATTTAGTATAAAAACTTTATAATAACTAATAGGTCTCTCAAAATGTAATCCTTAATGTGGAGGGTGAAATGAAAGTGCTGGGATTAATCCCATTGAAAGGCACACTGGAAGTGACGTGGAAGAGTATGAGCTTGCTGCTCATGGATTATATGCAGTGACTTCATCTTGCCATATGTGAGTTCTACCTCCAACTGGTGAGTGTGAGAGGACATCTCATACTTTTGTAGAGAAGCCTCCATCCATCGGCCCGTCTATAGGGAGCGCACGGGCGCTGCCCCTCCCCCCCAGGCAGTCACAAAATAAATAAATAATAATAATGTTTTAAAAAGGTCCCTTAAAAAAAAAATGGAAATGTTCTTTAAGTGTACTGTGTACAGGCACCTGACACAGTGCACTATGGAAAGCGCCACATCTATGCAATCACGTGATTGCAGACAAGACGCTTCATTTGCAGGGTTTTGAATTGCCGTGCGGCGCAATCCATTCAACTTCCGCCTGGCCGGCTGCTTTGTTCTCTGAGTTAAGACGTCACTTCCGGTTTCCCTGTGCAGTGATAAACCAGAAGTGACGTCAGCCACATAAGATGGGGCACAGTGGCTGCATAAGATGGGCACAGTGGCTGCATAAGATGGGCCACAGTAGCTGTATATGATGGAGCACAGTGGCAGCATTTGATGGCACAGTGGGAGCATTTGATATGGCACAGTGGGAGCATTTGATATGGCACAGTGGCTGCATTTGATGGGCAAAGCGGCTGTGTTTGATGGGTACAGTGGCTGCGCTTAATGGCACAGTGGCGGCAATTGATGGGCACAGTGGCTGCGATTGATGGTACAGTGAGGCTGCAATTGATGGTTTTTTTTTCAGAATTTTTCAGTTTGTTTGCGCCCCCCCCCCCCAAAAAAATTTTTGAGCACCAGCCACCACTGCCATCCACCATAGAGCATTACCCACCTGGACAAGGAGAGGATGAACCCTAAAGGTAACTGGGGTGACTAATACCTGAGAGCCACCCGCTATCCATAGGAGGGCCCATAGATGAAAACCCATTAACCCATGCAATTACCTTACAGCGGTAAGGTGAGAGGCCATCTTGCATAGAAGTGTCACTGCATGGAAAGAAGAGACACCTACTGCATTTTTATTATTTGCAGGGTGAAAATATCTCAGCACTTTCATTTCACCCTCCACATTAAGGATTCATTTTTGAGAGACCTATTAGTTATTAGCACGTTTTTATACTAAGTGTTACTTCACGTGTGTATAAAAGCATTAGCCACTGTATTTTTCAATATGAGCACTGATTGAACATTTGCATGTTATTCTCGGATTCAACTTGCCATGGAGATTGTTTTTATTTATATCTATGTGAGGACTTTGCAAGTATTAGGGTTATCTGTTTGCACTTTTATTTTTTATCGTATGATTTATTTTCATCGTTTGTGATTGGAGCATATTCTTTGTCATATTTGTTGCACCTTACAGTTCTATAACAGTGCAGCACCATTCATTATTTATTTACTCATCATTGATCACGGATTCACCTATTGGTGTTTGCAGCAGTAGTTTGTTCTCTCTTCCATCTGTCAGTGATAGCAAAGCAGTATTTTTTCCAATAGTTATGTATATTAAGCCAGTCAGAAAAATTGAAAAAAAAGTACCAGAGAGGAATATAAAATAATCCAAAATATAGGCAATTTGTCTCAAAAATCTATTTTGTCTCTTTCTTAGATATATCTCTAACAAGATTGCTTCTTCTTCAGTGTCCTGTAATTTGATCAATTCCCCAAAATTGGAGTAGACTAGAATCTTTGTCATGAAATGTCCTAAAAATTGAATAATAAACTGTGATTTTTGTATCCTATCTTAATATTGTGGATATGTCCTGGTAATCTTTTTTAAAACACGCTCTAGTGTGACCTAAATTCTGCAGGCCACAGGGGCTGTGGCATGTATACAACATGTGCTGTATCAAACAAAATAAATTGCCCTATTTTAAACTCATTACCAGTAGCAGAAAATGTGAACGTGTTTTTTTCTCCTTAAATTCTGCTTGTTCTATTTGAAACCCCCACATCTTCTACAGGCACAACATTCTTTTTCACCAAAAAGGTACGTTGGTAGAATACCAATTATTTACCTAAAATTCACAAAAAAAGAGACCAATAATTAAAAAAGGCCAAGTGTGAAGGATCTATTAGACCATGTTTAGAAGAATATCTTGATATTTTTATTTCACCAAGTGTGGAGTAGATGAAGGCATATTTGAAAGATTTAACACATTTGATAGAATGTTGAAGTGAAATTGGAAGAAGACATGATTTTAATTACAGCTATGTTCATTATATACAATTATAAAACATGCACAACAATTAATTGGGTAAGATATGCTGTTACTACAGAAAAGATTTGCTTAAGAAGTGTAAGAATTTGCACTAATTCACAATTGTTACTGGTACTGTATCAGAAAGAGTTTTACATTCAACCTACTGGTGGATCAATGGGCACCAAATTGGCACAGAGTCTGGAAAATAAATCTCATGGTGTTATGGGAGATGGGAATTATTTTTGAGGATAGTTATCCAGTATTAATAGTTTACAGTATATTTATTGATGGTGCATTAATGATTTTGAAAGACTCAGGAGAAGCTGTTGTAGCGGCCATAACCCCTAGGGGCGGCCTTGACTTTTCTGGGCTTACCAGTTACCTCCTCGTGGCTTGTCGGTTGTTGTCTAGGGGTTCCCAGGGTACCCAGTGACTTCAGATGCTAACACATAAAAGTCCTTTTCAAGGTTTTTATTTTGCAGGGGTAACATCCAACAATAACACAGTCTCAGGTGAGAATAGAGGGCACTGGTGATAAAACTCAGGCACTTTGAACCGCTGACATCCACCGAATGTCTCTAATCAGCCCAGAGAGTAGCCACTCGCAGCTGGGCGCGTCACTGCTGGATAAACTTCTAGCAAGAGATCTAGCAGCCAACATGTGATCCGGAAGATTATATATAGATTATAACTGAAGATAAGTAGGAACCTTTCTCACAGTACCTGGATCTCTCAGCCTTCTTGGTGATACTGTGGGAAGTGTGGATTCTTTAGTGTCCATACAACTCAGCTCCCAGGTTCTTACCGAGCAGCCAGCTTGTTGGGCCTTCTCCGAAGAGTCCTTCCCTGGTCACTTGTAGGAGTTGCCGTGTCCCTCCAATACCGAGAGCACACCGGGACGCCTTTGAATCCTCCTTCAGTTACTGGGCCTTGAACTAGCCAGTTCTGAGGCTCGGGAACAGACGGATCCCTGCCCCAGACCATGAGGGCCTCTGGGGCTGGTCATGGCGACCATGCTCACGGGGACGGCAGACACTCCTGGGCCCAGGACCCCTCACGGGGCTGCCCCGGACCAGAACCAGGTTTTAAAAGCAGCAGCCGAACTCTGAACACGTGAATTCAGCACCTTAAATATCCCTTCCCAGACTACACAGCGGGGGCAAGACGCGCCCACTGATTGGCTCCGGGAAAGATTGGTATCCAACACGTCCAACCAGGCTTGGTTCTCAGCCTGTCACAGGTGGCTCACTGCACCTATGACCAGGCAGAACTTCAGTACAGCCCAGCCAGACTGATGGCAAAGTAAATCCTGTACAATTAACCCCCAGAACTCCATTACAGTTCTGAGAAAAACTAAATTTACACTGATAGCGCACACTTTAATAAAGTGTGACCGCTACACTGTATTTTATAGAATTAACAGAAATGAATGCACATGATAAAATATTTCTTTCCCATACCATTGTAATAAAGAAATGGTTCACTTCTTGAATGTAAATAGATTTATACATTGAGGAACATTTAAATAAGATGACAGGCTGTTTGATTTAAGAATATTCTAAATAATGAGAAATAAACACAATACACAAGGGAATACAGTACAAGAGAACAATGTTATACATTTTTTTTAAGTTTATAAAGAAAAGAACGAGAATATTAAAAAAGAAATTGATAAAATGTACAGTATATGATGCAAAGATATATATATAAATATATTTAAGTTGGAATTAGGAAAGAAATGGGGCCAAAAGCATAAAAGGTAAGAAAATTAGGTGATTAAATGTGCTTTTATTAAAGATTTTTAACACCCAATTAAAAAAATCCTGGTTCATTTTGAAAAAAAAAAAAAAAAGGATTCTGTATTGGGTAAAAGACTTCTGAATAAAAATGTATTTATTTATAAAAAGGCCCCCCTCACATTAAGGACAGGCTAATGAAAAATTTTGTTGGCCCATCAACTAAAAACAAATATACATTTTTTGATTCCGATTTATGCCTGCAAAAACAGCAAGCAGGATGTAAGAAGAAGAAAAGTTCACATTGGTTGCTACAAGTAACTAATTTAAAATAAAAATATATATTTTGTGCTATTTTATGCATGTTGTATACATGCTACAGTGTCCCTGTGTCCTGAACTATGTTGCTTGCACTAAAAGTTATCCTTAAAGCAGGGTAGTGGAACATACACACAATATTATTGTAATATACAGTACAAATTCAGTGGGATTGTTCACTAAAGCAGATTGCATGCACTATATAGGTGATCTGACACATTTTCCCCAAATATCACATGCTGAAAATGCCAATTCACTATCTCTTTATGTGTTATTTACCTCAAAAAACTAAAATGTTCAGTAAAACAGTGGGAAAGACAATTTACTAAAGGAAATAAATAAATACATGCATGCAGTAAATAAATAGTGATTCAGGCATGCAATATTTAAGGAATGTAAAAATATAATAGCCAATTTGGAGTAGCCTTTACCTTTTTGGATCTTTTGATCAGTCTCTCAACAGTAACGCACAGAAACCTAAATACAAATAAAAAAACAGAAACATTGGGTTGATTTACTAAAGACAGACTGTGAGCTTTGCATGTGCAGTTGCTCCGGAGCTTAGTAAATGAGGTAAAGCTTCACTTCACAAAGAATATCCAGTCACATGAAAGGAAAATGTAACCACTTGCCTAGTGGGCACTTATACCCCCTTCCTGCCCTGGCCGATTTTCAGCTTTTAACGCTGTTGCATTTTGAATGACAATTGCGCGGTCATGCAACACAGTACCCAAACTAAATTTTTATAATTTTTTTTTCACACAAATAGAGATTTCTTTTGGTGGTATTTAATCACCACTGGTTTTTTTGTTTTTTGCTGAAGAAAAAAAGACCGAAAAATTAAAAAAAAAAATGCCATAGTTTGTAAAAAACATTTATCAAACAGGTAATTTTTCTCCTTTACTGATGTGTGCTGATGAGGCTAAACTGATGGGCACTGATGAAGTGGCAATGATGAGGCCACACTGATGAGCACTGATAGGCAGCACTGATAGGTGGCACTGATGGGCACTGATAGGCACTGGTAGGTGGCACTGGTAGGTGACACTGATGGACACTGATTGGCAGTATTAAAATGTGGCACTGATGGGCACTGATTGGCACTGAAAGGTGGCACTGGTGGGCACTGATAGATGGCACAGATCAGGACCGATGTCCCTGTAACAGAAGCCGGTTACCAGCTTTATTCTTTTCTTACGCTGATCGTGAGGAGAAAAAAAGCTGATAACCGGCTTTGTTTACTTCCTAATCAGCTGTCATTGGCTGACAGCTGATCACGTGGTAAAGGGCCCACGGTGATTGGCCCTTTACCCTGTTGTGATCAGCCGGGTCTGAAGGACTCACTGATTACAGTGCGCGCTGGCAGCACGATCACGGGAGGACGTCTATTGATGCCCTTTCAGCACTGGAAGCCTGCGCTGTAGCCATCATTTGGATGCTGGAAAATAACATCATTCGGCTCCTGGAAATCAACATTCATTGCTGGCTTCTTAAAAAAAAAAAAGTAGGACACAGACCACTTTAAATGTCCCCTAAAATCCATAGTGGAGCCTTGGGAAGGATCTGTGTGCTGTTTCTTCTTAAAACAAAGAAGCTGTGAAAGATAGCTGCCAAAGTAATTTGATGGAAATTTTACAATAATTTGAATTTTAGTGCTAAAAAAAATCATCGCTCTCAGGTGCATGGAATTTTACTTTTTTTTTACATTGGTCAGTATTCCCCTGGGCACTGCCATGCTATTTTTTTAAAACCCTTTTGTTTAATAGCTCAGAAAATGAGCGTTTATAATTTGACAGATTTCATTGGAGTTCGAATTCAGCATACAAACTTCATTGAAGTTTGGCTAGGCCTTGCCAAACTAAACCCAGGGCAATTCGTCCCATCACTATTCTTAGCATATAACGTTAGGCTATTTTCTCTATTGGTGAATGTTCATACAGCTACATTATCTTAAAAAAGTGAGTACACCCCTCACATTTTTGTAAATATTTTATTATATCTTTTCATGTGACAACACTGAAGAAATTACACTTTGCTACAATGTAAAGAAGTGAGTGTATGGCTTGTATAACCATGTCAATTTGCTGTCCCCTCAAAATAACTCAACACACAGCCATTATTGTCTAAATCTCTGGCAACAGAAGTAAGTACACCCCTAAGTGAAAAAGTCCAAATTGGGCCCAAAGTGTCAATATTTTGTGTGGCCACCATTATTTTCCAGCACTGCCTTAACCCTCTTGGGAATGGCGTTCACCAGAGCTTCAGAGGTTGGCACTGGATTCCTCTTCCAGTCCTCCATGACAACATCACTGAGCTGGTGGATGTTGGAGACCTTGCGCTCCTCCACCTTCCATTTGAGGATGCCCCACAGATGCTCAATAGGATTTAGGTCTGGAGACATGCTTGGCCAGTCCACCACCTTTACCCTCAGCTTCTTTATCAAGGCAGTGGTCATCTTGGAGGTGTTTTTGGGGTCTCATGTTGAAATACTGCCCTGCGACCCAGCTCTCTGTATAGCCAGCATCTCCCCTCTCTGTATACCCAGCATCTCCCCTCTCTGTATACCCAACCTCTCCTCTCTCTGTATACGCAGCATCTCCCCTCTCTGTATACCCAGCACCTTCCCTCTCTGTATACCCAGCACCTCCCCTCTCTGTATACCCAGCCTCTCTCCTCTCTGTATTTCCAGCATCTACCCTCTCTGTATACCCAGCATCTCCCCTCTCTGTATACCCAGCATCTCCCCTCTCTGTATACCCAGCATCTCCCCTCTCTGTATACCCAGCATCTCCCCTCTCTGTATACCCAGCATCTCCCCTCTCTGTATACCCAGCATTTCTCCTCTCTGTATACCTAGCCTCTCCCCTCTCTGTATATCCAGCATCTCCCCTCTCTGTATACCCAGCCTCCCCCTCTCTATATACCCAGCCTGCCCCTCTCTATATACCCAGCATCTCCCCTCTCTGTATACCCAGCATCTCCCCTCTCTGTATACCCAGCCTCTCCCCTCTCTGTATACCCAGCCTCTCCCCTCTCTGTATACCCAGCCTCTCCCCTCTCTGCATACCCAGCATCTCCCCTCTATGTATACCCAGCCTCTCTCCTCTCTGTATACCCAGCATCTCTCCTCTCTGTATACCCAGCATCTCCCTCTCTGTATACCCAGCCTCTCCCCTCTCTGTATACCCAGCATCTCCCCTCTCTGTATACCCAGCATCTCCCCTCTCTGTGTACTCAGCTTCTCCCCTCTCTGTGTACCCAGCATCTCCCCTCTCTGTATACTCAGAATCTCCCCTCTCTTTATACCCAGCATCTCCCCTCTCTGTATACCCAGCATCTCCCCTCTCTGTATACCCAGCATCTCCCCTCTCTGTATACTGAACATCTCCCCTCTCTGTATTCCCAGCATCTCCCCTCTCTGTATGCCCAGCATCTCCCCTCTATATATACCCAGCACCTTCCCTCTCTGTATACCCAGCACCTCCCCTCTCTGTATACCCAGCATCTACCCTCTCTGTATACCCAGAATCTCTCCTCTTTGTATACGCAGCATCTCCCCTCTCTGTATACGCAGCATCTCCCCTCTCTGTATACCCAGCATCTCCCCTCTCTGTATACCCAGCATCTCCCCTCTCTGTATACCCAGCATCTCCCCTCTCTCTGTATACCCAGCATCTCCCCTCTCTGTATACCCAGCATCTCCCTCTCTGTATACCCAGCCTCTCCCCTCTCTGTGTACCCAGCATCTACCCTCTCTGTGTACCCAGCATCTCCCCTCTCTGTGTACTCAGCTTCTCCCCTCTCTGTGTACCCAGCATCTCCCCTCTCTGTATACCCAGAATCTCCCCTCTCTGTATACCCAGCATCTCCCCTCTCTGTATACCTAGCATCTCCCCTCTCTGTATACCCAGCCTCCCCCTCTCTATATACCCAGCCTCCCCCTCTCTATATACCCAGCATCTCCCCTCTCTGTATACCCAGCATCTCCCCTCTCTGTATACCCAGCCTCTCCCCTCTCTGTATACCCAGCCTCTCCCCTCTCTGTATACCCAGCCTCTCCCCTCTCTGCATACCCAGCATCTCCCCTCTATGTATACCCAGCCTCTCTCCTCTCTGTATACCCAGCATCTCTCCTCTCTGTATACCCAGCATCTCCCTCTCTGTATACCCAGCCTCTCCCCTCTCTGTATACCCAGCATCTCCCCTCTCTGTATACCCAGCATCTCCCCTCTCTGTGTACCCAGCTTCTCCCCTCTCTGTGTACCCAGCATCTCCCCTCTCTGTATACTCAGAATCTCCCCTCTCTGTATACCCAGCATCTCCCCTCTCTGTATACCCAGCATCTCCCCTCTCTGTATACCCAGCATCTCCCCTCGCTGTATACCCAGCATCTCCCCTCTCTGTATACCCAGCATCTCCCCTCTCTGTATACCGAACATCTCCCCTCTCTGTATGCCCAGCATCTCCCCTCTCTATATACCCAGCACCTTCCCTCTCTGTATACCCAGCACCTCCCCTCTCTGTATACCCAGCATCTACCCTCTCTGTATACCCAGAATCTCTCCTCTTTGTATACGCAGCATCTCCCCTCTCTGTATACCCAGCATCTCCCCTCTCTGTATACCCAGCATCTCCCCTCTCTGTATACCCAGCATCTCCCCTCTCTGTATACCCAGCATCTCCCCTCTCTGTATACCCAGCATCTCCCCTCTCTGTATACCCAGCATCTTCCCTCTCTGTATACCCAGCATCTCCCCTCTCTGTGTACCCAGCATCTACCCTCTCTGTGTACCCAGCATCTCCCCTCTCTGTATACTCAGCTTCTCCCCTCTCTGTGTACCCAGAATCTCCCCTCTCTGTATACCCAGCATCTCCCCTCTCTGTATACCCAGCATCTCCCCTCTCTGTATACCCAGCCTCTCCCCTCTCTGTATACCCAGCATCTCCCCTCTCTGTATACCCAGCATCTCCCCTCTCTGTATACCCAACCTCTCCCCTCTCTGTATACCCAGCATCTCCCCTCTCTGTATACCCAACCTCTCCCCTCTCTGTATACGCAGCATCTGCCCTCTCTGTATACCCAGCACCTCCCCTCTCTGTATACCCAGCATCTCCCCTCTCTGTATACCCAGCATTTCCCCTCTCTGTATACCCAACCTCTCCCCTCTCTGTATACCCAGCCTCTCTCCTCTCTGTATACCCAGCATCTCCCCTCTCTGTATACCCAGCATCTCCCCTCTCTGTATACCCAGCATCTCCCCTCTCTGTATACCCAGCATCTCCCCTCTCTGTATACTCAGCATCTCCCCTCTCTGTATACCCAGCACCTCCCCTCTCTGTATACCCAGCATCTCCTCTCTCTGTATACCCAGCATCTCCCCTCTCTGTATGCCCAGCAACTCCCCTCTCTGTATGTCCAGCATCTCCCCACTCTGTATATGCAGCAACTCCCCTCTCTGTATACCCAGCATTTCCCCTCTTTGTATACCCAGCATCTCCCCTCTCTGCATACCCAGCATCTCCCCTCTCTGCATACCCAGCATCTCCCCTCTATGTATACCCAACATCTCCCTTCTCTGTATACTCTACCCTCTCTGTATACCTATCCACTCTCATCTCTGTATTCCCAGTCTCTCTGTATACACTAGCCTGTCTTCTATATACACTGGCCTCTCTGTATGTAACAATCTACATCTTGTGGCAGGTAACATGACAAGTTCTCTGGCGACCCATATGTAAGGGGGGGGGGGCTTTCTGGGGAGCCTGATGAAATGGGGGGGGGGGCTTTGGGTACCCTGATTTAATGATAATATATAATGTTACACACACACACACACACACATTATATACATTTGTATGCCCACCCAAGCGTATGACTTTCTTTACTTAGCTGCTATGGGCTCTAGCCCCAGATCTTTTGTAGACCTAGCAACATCCCTGGTTTGAGGTATATGGGTTAACAAACCCTTTTATTAATTTCACAATTGTGGTAGACACCTGTGATTAATTAATTGCTTTATTTATGCTAACCACTGCAATGTTTAAAATAATCTAAGTGACAGGTAATTTTTTACAAAGCCATGCAAAGGTTTTTTTTACCAATCTCTACTGTCTCCTTAGTTTTAACTGAGCTTTAGATAAAGGCAGATATGTTTAGCCATGCAGATTAATAGTAAGTGAACAATGATGAAGACTGATCACCACCTGTGCTATAAGGGAGAATGCTTACATAGATGTAGGAGAAGGAAGATTTTGAATTACTCTGGTTCAAAGGCAATATCACCTCATCCTGTTGTTAATGACCCTGATTTCCCCGTTGTGACTGTGCCTGGGAAGAGAAAGAGCTAACCAGCCAACAATATCATTTTCTTGGCTTGGAGTGATAGCCCTGCTGCTTTGAGAGAATATTGGAAACAGCAGGTGACTTATACGGCTGCTACTGCTTATGAAGAGAGCTGCTGCTGCTGGCAATGCCGATTCCACCTGCATTTAGGGTGGCATGCATTCTACAGTTGGCAGGGCACTAGGAATGCTGTTACTGCCACTCTCATCTTCAGCATTCAGTCTGTAAAAGCTTTCAAATTTGTGCAGATGGTGAAAATAAGTTTACTTTATAAAACACTTTTGTATAAAAAAAAAAATGTTTGTGACAGATGTCGAACTATATTTTACAATGGCATGCACTGCGGCTCTATAAAATAAGGCTTCCAAATCAGTATGGAATCTCAATATTATTTTTCTTTATAACAGGTTTATAACACAAAAAAACACAAAATACATTGTATTATAAACATCAGCATATTATGTAGCGTTATGTACAATGGAAATCTTTGCAAGTGTATATACGGTATATATATATATATACATATATATATATATATATATATATATATATATATATATATATATATAGATAGATATCTCTATCTCTATATATTTATATATGTAAATACATACATACACTCACCGGCCACTTTATTAGGTAGTACCGGTTTGGACCCCCTTTGCCTTCAGAATTGCCTTCATTTTTCGTGGCATTCCTCAAATATTTTGGTTCATATTGACATGATAGCATCACGCAGTTGCTGCAGATTTGTCGGCTGAACATCCATGGTGCGAATCTCCCGTTCTACTACATCCCAAAGGTACTTTATTGGATTGAGATCTGGTGACTGTGGAGGTCATTGGAGTACAGTGACCTCATTGTTATGTTCACGAAACCCGTTTGAGGTGATTAGAGCTTTGTGACATGGTGCACTACCCTGCTGGAAGTAGCCATCAGAAGATGGGGGCACTGTAGTCCTAAAGGGATGGACATGGTCAGCAACAATACTCAGGTAGGCCGTGGCATTTAAACAATGCCATATTGGTACTAAGG